>SNQJ01S0197933.1:0-17234 GCA_010110895.2 Picea sitchensis
ATTCATGAAGGGATCACATAAGGATCCCGAGGAGATAAGAGGATTAATGAATGGATAAGGTGTAATAAAGAGTTAGGTGGGAGTTAATGTAGGGGGGGCGGTGAAGAAGGAATAAGGGGGGGGGAAAGGAGTGGAGAGGGGATGATTCATTTTACGAGGGGGAAGAAAGGATTTTGGGGGAGAGCTGGGAGTATGGTACAGAGTGGATTTTACAGTGGAATTTACAGTGCATCGGGGGGCTGCGGAGGTTTTGGGCTCGGAGGGCTAGGATATCCATTGATATCCTAGGGATAGGTGCTACTAGTCGGCAGGGAGGTTGGTTTTGGGGTGGTGTCCTAAGGAGCAAGCTAAAGGAGCAAACTAAGGAAGCAAGGAAGTAAGCGGCAGCATCAGGTTCAGGTTAGAGTTGCGAATTATTTTGAAGTAAATGGTTATTAAATTTTATTACTTTGAAAAATTAGATTTTAATGTGCTAGATGTAGTAATTATTAAATTTTACTGTGGTGTTCTAATTCAATGGTAGTTTAAATTAATTAGAGAATTACATCTGGTATCAGAGCTTAGTTGAAATACTGAAGCCTTAAGGGCCAAAGTCTTTCCCGCTTAACCTGCAAACCAAATGAAATGCACTATTAATTGGTCATTACAATTGCAGATCTCACTCACTCACTGGATTAATGTAAATTTTAATCTATAATCCAAAAACCAGGAAAATAAGACATATAAAAAAAAATTTGAATATAAATTTACCTTAGCTGGGATTGAATCATTGAGCGTGCCTGCGGATTCAAAAATTGATGCTGCTACCATTTCATGTCTAGGTTTAGCCTAGGAATTAAACAAGACTTGCATATAAATAGAGCTAATTGTGTGCATTTAATCTTTAATCAGAAACAAAAAAAAATAATACAAGGCAAGTCTAAGGGATTTTACAAGAGGGCGAGGATACCATTTCATGTTTCAGTTTAGCCTGGAAATTCAATATATGACTTGCATATAAACATAGTCAATTGTACCCTCGGGAAAACCCTCTCTTCATCTACAAAATAAACTAAACTAATGCATCATCCACGACTCCTACGAAAGAAATTCTCAAATTACGAAGAATTGCCCTCTAGAAAAGGAGATCCCCATCCCCATCCCCTTGACTTTCGATCAAGTTTTGCGGTGCAATTTTAATTTCAAGCAGCTACATAGGGTTGAAGCAGCTAAATGCGGACACCGCGGCAAATTATATATATATTTTTTTTAAGCGTGAAATTACCTTCTTTTGCCTGCGAATAAGTTGGCTTCTGGCATGTAAGTTATTCTCTTCAGCACAGCACAAACGCTTAACCCTGCAAACACCCAAATATTCAGTATAAATACCTTGTAATGAATACAACAAAATATCCATTTTTCCTTTGGCTCCTCCATTAAAACAATATGGAATCCTAAATATGGGGTTTGCTTCAAGTTTACAGTAGTGTTTCTTAAAACATATATTCAGCTTCTTGCGTATGGTTAAAAATATATTTCTCAAGTGATTTTCACATGGAGGAGCTGAGGAAGTTAGATTACAAGACATAAATGAGCCTTTCCAATTGTGAAGAGGATAAAACCATGACCATCACAGAAAATTTAGATGAGAACACATATAAAGGAGAAAAAGAACAGAAAGGGTAGATCTAGAAATGAGAGCACCTGTATATCTATCCAACACAATCGTTAGATACTTCAAATCCCCTGCTAACAATTTCAATGCTTTGAATCCATGAACGCCACCAGGTATTATCAGCTAAAACTTTACGAGGGAAGAATTTATCCTTGGCTCCTCTCTTGGGTTCAGTCTAAAGACTTTCTAGACCACAACCCATGTGCTAGATCTCAAAAATCGGGAGTTCCTAAATGGCAAACTAGTTTCCAATCAAGCGCTTTCGGTGTAAAAAAAATAATGTGCATTGATTGAATTTAATATTTTTCTCAAAAATGTGGGGAACATTCGGGAAAGGATACATCGGTCATTACGCTTCCATCTTCATATTAAATATCTATTACGAGATCTCTCGACAGAGGTCTGACTGGTTATAACGTAACCCGACCGTCCTTACAAATAAATTTATGATATATTCCGTGTTCCCTCGCTTAAACCAGTCACAAGTATGTGGGAAAGAGAATCCCACATATAGTAATATATCTACTCTGCAAGAAACCCAAAACAAAACCCTAGCGATGACCATCTGTCGATGCAAATACCTCGCACGCGGACGACAATGGCCGCAAATTCAAAATATCCCTTGTCTTGCAGAAGAACCTGTAAATTTGACAGTAATTCGAGCTCTCGCTGTCTCTGTAAATCTGTGAGCAGTTATCTTCACAGGAGGAAGTTCATAAACCCTATTATCATCTGTAATGGTGCCCACAACCACTGCAATCTTGTCTTCCTTCCCTTGCATGTAACGAGCCAAACGAGAAAGCGATAGCGGTGGCTTGTTGGTTTTGTTCATGAACAGCCTCTTCAAAATCACTGCATTGGTAACTTGACGAGGAGCTTGAGTTAAATATCCTCACTCTTGGGAGCACTATGCCTGGTCTGCTTGCTCTTTCCACCGGCAATTAATTCGATACCCATTGTCACTGCTACTCTCAAACCCTTGGCCATAGTGTTCCTCCTAAGGCCTCACGAACAATAAGAACAAGAGTGAAAGCAGAGAGGAAAAGGTGTAGTGCAAGGATGGCTGATGGAGATAACTACTTAATACACGAGGCATGCATGCGAACACAACGCATGCCGCATGCCACATGCCAATGCCCAACGCCTCACAAGAGATAAAACGTAGGCTTCCTATTATTTTATTTTTATTGTTTATTATTATTTTAATTGAAATAAATTAAGGGTTTAATTTTTTTATTTCTAAAATAAGATTTAATTTTTATTTATTTATTATGGTATGTAAATTTCAAATTAAAATAAGAAAAATTAATTAAATTAAATTAAGTTAAATTAGCTAAATTAAATTAAGTAAAAATAATTAAAGTATTAAACTAATTAAGTTAAGTTAAGATTAAGTAAATTAACTAATTAACTAAGATAAGTTAAGTTATTTAGCTTAATAAAATGTTAGTTAGGGCTAAGTATAAATTTTTATGGAGTGCGCGAGGATTGAACCTCGGACCTCCTTCCATCATGAATGTCTTTACGAAATCCGCCCTACCAACACACCATGCGTTGTTTCTTTTACAATTAATTTAACATTTAAACACTTCAACCATCATACCCAATACCACCCACCAAGTAAAGCGCCTTAAGAAGAACACTAATGCCAAAAGGTACATAGCGCTAGTGAATGCAGAAACGCGGCTGGCAGATGGTGATAATTATTTAGATTCCGCGGGTTTATCTTATTTAATTATTAAAAATAGTAATTATATAACCTTAAAACATTTTATGTGATTAGGTATATAGTAAAAAGTAAGCGTGTGCGGATGTTGTGATAAATGCAAGAAAATTATGAATGATAAATCAGACCCATTGATATTAGAGGATGACTAAGAATATGCAGCATCTTTAGTACATAACCATCAGATAATGTTTTTTAGGTTAATTAAGATTAAAGATCATTGATTGTGCCCATTATTAATAGGTAGATTATGCATACTCTTGGCGCAAATTAATAACATAAGGAAGGAAGTCATTTTAATCAAATTGTAAGAGTAAATTAAAAGGGATCAGACTAGCACAAGAGGGAACAAGGCAAATGCATTAGGAGCATAAACTATGAAGTGGTGAGTAAGGCGCAAAGCTAGTGTATCTACAGGGCAAAGGAACCAATACTTATTTTCATAGGAGCAAAGAAACTAAGCTTAGATGCTTAAAACCTAACCCTAAGCGGAGCCAATCCCTAGTAATGGAGTAGTAATACGTTTTACGGACAAGTAAAGAAAACTTAAGCTAACCCTATTTCTAAGTTTAGTAGCACCAATTTAAAACATCCACGGAACTCACCATGACTTAGCTTTGGTTGATGCAGGGTCAAAACACCGCAGGATGGTGAGGGACTCGAAGGAGGTTGGTGGGGAAGCGTCGTCGCAAGTACTGCTAGCGCCACCACCACCACCACCACCACATCGTGGACTTGCCACTCATATTGTGCTCGTTGGAAGCCATCAAAGAGACTTTAAAGGGGTGACAACCGGCCGGTACTGAAGTGGAACCCCCACCGTGCAGGCCGGGTAATCCTGAAGCGTCGAGGGATTGAGGGGGAGGACCTCCACTTGAAGACATCATCGCGAGAGATGCAAAGATCAAACTTCCAGAAGTTTGCAGGAGCCAGCGCCCGGTGAGCGATGTGGAAGCATGGTTGGAAGGCATGACCCGGTGTTTTCCTTAAGAGACTATGCGTCCAACTCAAAGGCGAAGATTGCCATTTTTTCAATTAAGGGACCCGATTCACCTACGAACTGGTGGGGAAACGTGGAAGGAAAACTGCACCTTACCCCATACACAGGATCTTGGGAACTTTTAGAGGAAAGGTTGGGGAGGAAGTATCTCTTGGTGTACTCTATGAGGAGAAATAGGTTGGGGCATTTCATGCCTTAATATAGGGGAAAAAAAAACGGTAGAAGAATACGAGATAAGGTTTATGGGGCTGGTCAAATATGTGTTTGTATATGGATAGTGACCAACGACAGGTAGAGCATTTCATCTATGGATTGAACCCGAGGATAAGAGCTATGGTGAGGATGTGAAGCCGTCTTCAGTAGCGGAGACGGTGGAAGTGCAGTGCGTGGAAGAACATATGAACTTAGCCAGGGGTACAAGATGCGACGACACGCATCACCCGGGGTTCTTAGGAAAGGCCCCACGGACATTTCCTAGGGAGGGCTCAAGGCCACCACCAGCAAACGGTCACACCAAAACCCGGTAGCTACGAGAGTTCAATGGCGTGAGTGCAGCATCGTTCGCCATGCTTGGTCGAGCGGACCATGACCATCTCGGGGGCGATTGGCGAGGCGGGGGTTCGGGGAAGGAACTCATTTCAAAGGCAGACACATAATAGTGCACAGGATCAATCTCGTGTTACACATTGCCAGAGTCACGGGGACCCATTACCGGCCCGTATTGACTATCCGGAGTTACAATGCGAGGGTTCGTTACTGCGAGAGAAAGAGCCGATGGGGAGATCAAGTAAGTAGCCATCATATTCCATGGCCGATTAATAACGCGGGCCGAACATCAATCCGGTGGTGGAGTGCGTCGGGGAATCACAGCTAAATCATATCCAATGTTAATATTTTATTTGATTATAGTGCGACATATAGTTTCATTTCACCATCGCATTAGAAAAGAGTTGGTTGGCAACCCACAAGAACGATGAATTTAAACAAGTAGAGATGGCCGGAGAAAAATAGCGTGGGACAGCCCACAGGTAATGCGATAATTGTATAATTATACACAGGAGTGTGTACTACCAGGTTGGAAGTATACGTCGTTGCTCTTGGGATGTATGACCTAATCATTGGAATGGATTTGGTTAGACCTCGAACTTTGTTAGATTGTTGTTTCGCAAAGGGTGCTTTGTGTCGATGATGAAGGAAGACCAATAGGAATCCGAGGGAATTTATCACGAGGAGAAAAGTGTCGTTATGCTTTATATCACTCATAAGAGTCCAGCGATGCTTTGAGACGGGGTCAATGCGACTTTACTATGTAGTAGAGGCGTGTGAAGACGAGGGAAGGGACCCTCATTAGTCGATTATCAGGTGTGTCCGAGGTATTCAAGATGTTTTCCCAGAGCGAGTTACCCGGGGTTACCTCGGAGGGTGATTTCACTATTGAGCTAAAACACAGTGCAGAACCAATATCAAAGACTCTGTATCAGATGGCGACACGAACTTTGTGATTTGCAAATGTAGTTGAAAGAGTTCTTGGACTTAGGGCTAATAAGGCCTGATGTCTCACCCACAGGGTGCATGGAGTAATTTTGTAAAGAAGAAGGATGGATCATACATTTGTGTATGAACTCTGGGGACTTGAACCACCATGCTACTGTGAAGAATAGGTACCCAATTCTGTGAATAGATGACCTCTTCGGTCGGATAAGAAGAACAGCGGTATTCTCAAAAGATCAATTTCTTGTCGGTATCATCCCGAGTTAAGGATTAAGGAAGGTGATATCCAAAAGCGGTCTTTGGAACTCGGTTTGGACATTCTGAGTTTGTTGTAGTACCTGCTTTTAGTTGACCAATGCACCAGTGATATTCATGAGCTTCATGAAATTATTCCATTACTTAGATTGTTTTGTACAAGTCTTCTTAGATGACATCCTCATCATTCCAATAATGAAAGAGAACATAAGGGCACTTACTTGAATAGTGTTGTCACATACAAGAGAAAAATTGTATGGGAAATTTTCAAAATTCTCTTTTTATCAATAAAAAATTCACTACTTAGGGAATGTCATATCCGGTGAAGGAATCTCTATGGACCAGAAGGTAAAGGCCATTATGGAATGGCGGTTCAAAATTGCCATGAGGTGAGGAGCTTCATGGGGCTAGTAAATTACCGATTTGTAGAAGGATTCTCAAAATGAAACCCATCACCACTTTTCAGCGCAAAGGGGGTATGAATGAATGAGAGAAGAATGTGAGAGAGGGGGTTCATTGAACTTAAGAGGGTTACTAACTAGTGCACCAATTCACAGTGTCGGATATGGAAAATGACTTCAAAGTTTGCATGGATTCCTCGAAGCAAGGTTGGGAGACCACCATCTTGTCTGTGAGGATGGAGGAGTGATAGCTTATGCATCAAAGGTAAGTTGAAGAAACATGAAGAGTTATCTGTGACTCATGATTTAGAGTTGGCATTGTAATGCTAGCTCTGAAACTTTGGAGGCACTATCTGTTATGGTCTGGCTTTTGAATAAAACAGACCATCAAAGAGTTTAGTATCTCTTCACTCAAGAGATCTGAATGCCGAGGAAAGGTGATGGAGTGAGTTTATGAGAGTGATGCGATTTTGGTATTAGGTACATCAAGGGAAAGGAAAATGTAGTCATGGATACCTTGGTAGGAGACCACGAATCTTCTCCCTTGGTACCCTTAAAGGTCAATCTGAGGGAACATGTGTTGGAACAACTCCAAAGGAACTGATTGGTATTTGAAGGTTACTTCAAACCTCGAGAATGGGAAGTTAGATCCAAAATGCGAAGGGTATAGTTTGGAAGCAGATGGTTGTTAAGATATCGAAGAAGGATGTATATCCCTGAGAATAAGGAGATATTTGAAGCATCATACTAAGGGAAGCCCATAAATCACTTTATTCTTCACACCCGGATGTGCGCAATAAAGTGACCTATGGGATTTATGAAGATGTACGCAGATATGGAGAAAGTCTTCTTTTGGGTAGGCATGTAACGCGATGTAGTTCATTTCGTAGCCAAATGCCTAGAGTATCAGCGAGGTGAAATCCGACCACCATCACCAGGTAAGGCCTCCTACAACCACATGATGTTCCTATGTCCAAATGGGAAGTCATCTCTATGGATTTTTGTTGTGGGGTTACCACTCATCCCATAGACACAATATATTCTGTGATAGTGGTGTGATTCTATTCAAGTGTGATCTGATGTCTCAAGATCTGAACTCGGGAGACTCAGTGTTCAAAGCACAACATCATCACGAAGCAGGCAGTAGACGGAGAGAGTAAATCAAGTCATGGAAGACATACTTAGGATGTATGTGATGGATGAACAATCAGACCAGTGGGAGAAATACCTACCTTTGATAGAGTTTACCTACAATAGGTTATCATAGCTCTATCGGAATACCACCCTATGAAGATTTGTATGGGAGACCATGCAGAGCGCCATTGAGTTGGGATGAACTAGAAGATAGGTATGATTGGGCCAAATTGATTCTAAATGGAGGAGCAGTGGTCCGAGATTAGGCGAGATTAAAGGAGAAACACAGGGATGGCTGAAAAGTTATCGCGGATGCACAGGCCGATACAGAAGTTATGAAGTGGGAGACAAGTTTTCATTCGTATCAGGAATAATAAGAGTACCATATGGTTGAAGGGAAAAATTTGTTACCTCAATTTATAGGACCATTCGAGTCCAAGAGAAAATTGGACCCGTTGCCTCGTCTCGTGTGCCACCCCACTTGCATAAAACTCATATTAATTTCATGTATACATTTCTGCGTCATTATGTTGTCGATGAATCACATAAGCTAAATTGGAGGAATTGCAGGTGTCGGATGTAGGAACCCTCATGGTAGAACCGTTCACATATATTGGACCCATTAGAGTCCGACAGCGCGGGAACCGTCTAGTAGACCAAGTTAAGGTCAGAGTGGGACAAGTATAGTCCGGGATACGCTACTTTGGGAGAGATCTTCGAGACACCTGATGAGATATCCCTCACTATTTTGACCACCTAGGGAACATGGAAACACCGAGAGGTGTGGTGTATGTAACACCACTTTTGGCTTAGACAGCCAGGACTACTTGGGACTATATACTTCATTTTCTAGTCCACAGTGAAACTATTAAGTGATACTCTTAAACTTTAAAATTTATGAACTTTTATGAATGTTTAAATGTTAATGATGATGATGCACATGATGTGATCTACTGCGTGCATGTGAATTTTATGAAATGATTAAATGTTATTGATGATGATGTATGTAATCTCACGATCTATTATGTAAATGTAAACTTTATGAATGTTTAAATGTTACAGATGATGATGTATATGATACGACACATTGTGAAAATGTGAATTGAATGAATGTTTAAATCTTGTTAGGATGATGTTGGATATTATGCAATCAATTTGAGTAAATGATAATCTTGTGAATGAGTGTCAAAATTGAATTATGGGATATTATGAGATCTATTTTAATTAGAAAACTTTGATGTTAACATATAGGTACAGGGATACCAAAGTGAAATGATGACGATTATACATGATGGTAATGCATAGAAATGTATGAAGTTTGTGTTACAAACTAATCTGCGAGGTTATGGGCTATGAAATAACCAAGGGATAATAATGATAGTGTATATCAGAACCTTGTAGAAACATTATGGTATGAATATTGTATTTGGAAATTTATATTGGTTTGGATGCATTGCTATGATATGTGGATCGATGCACGATTTGAGGGTAACGACACTACAAAGCTGAATAAGTATTGAAATAAAACCTCGACAATGCAGTTACTTGTATATATTCCATTGTAGGGTGTTGACCCGGTTCTGTTAGGAGGGGTGGAGGCATTTCCCGTTAACTATCCTCCATTATAGGGTGGGCCATCGTGAGGGTGGACCCTAGACCTGATTAGGAGGGTGGAGGCATTTCCACCGTGTATCCTTCGAAACCACAGAGATCACGGGAGGGCGGTCTTTGAAGTTCCAGCTCCCCTAGGCGTGTGATGAGGGGCTGTCCGGTTGCACACTAGGAAGCTTGGTTGAGATAGTGACACTTCCATACGGGTTCCTATTTGGAGTTAGGTCCCGATTATAGTTGATGCTCCAAGATAGTCCTACTTGAGAGGATGAATACAGGAATGGAGTTGGAAGTAGGTTAGGGAGGAAGGATGAGTAGAATGGTTGAGACTATATGGAGATAAATGCGGTGGTGGGATTTGATGAAGGAAATGTGTGTATATGAATGTCATTATTATGTAACTAAACCACAGTTGATTAAAATAAAAAAAAGTTGAACCAAATAATTGTAATTTAGGAATTTATCAAACAATTGATTGGTTTGTTGTCTTTTATAAAGACTAGTCTTGTATTTGGATTGGATGCATACATAAAATACTAAAAAGGATGGCAGTTTGATTATTAGTACATATGCGAGAATTGTATGTACTAGCTACACATACATTTCTTGTACATATACACACTAGTATGTGCATGAGTTTCCTTGAATTACTTACTAATAATGTCGGTTACTTGTTATGAATGTGTGAACCATGTTCTTGTTCTTTGTACCATAAGATACCTTAGCTGTTAGCCTATGAAGCACCTTTGCAATCACTAAGTCCCTAGGTGTCACTGGCTGTATTATTCATTTGGGATATTAGTAATATATCCTCAAGAGTGATGACTAATGAGTTAGTTAAGATTGACTAGCCTAGTCATAATGCATGATTTTTAGGATCTAGAGCAAATCGTATGAGGTGGCATCACCCATTGTACTATAAATATGTAACATTGTAGTGAATAAGTATGTGTTGGCTATTATGCCTTTTCCGCCATATTTGTTGTTCTTGTCTCTATTTTTGTCAATTGTTGTTCTTGTGTTTAATTTCTTCAATTGGTATCATAGCTTCTTATAGTTCTTAAGGGCTTGTTAATTTTGAGAACCATGGTGGTGATCCATGGAAGGTGAATTTGTTTAAAACATGCAATTGAAGGCCTATCACTATGGTGTTGGAGATCTAAAGTAATGGATTGGCACATTGCTGCTAGTCAAATGCTCAGAACTAAATATTTTGTGCATAGATATGATCTATGATTTGGAAAGCCGACGACTTGGATATGCCCAACAACCATAAATTGGACGATTTGCAGATCCATTTTTCGTGGAGTGGCCGATATGCGTTTCCAATTTGAAAGGATGGGTGACGTTTGATTCATCTGAAAGTTTGAGACTCCATGTCTTTCATTTATGGATAGAGGTTGCTTCCTTGCCTTTTACATCAGATCGGGACTAAAGGAATTTGTATTCGGGTAGCTTTAAACAATAGGTTTGCTCACATATTGGTGTTCTATATTTGAAATCTCATTCACAAAATTTATGAATACCGAGTCTGTGTGAATATCGTCTTATTTTCATTTGTAAACCAACAGTCCACATGGATTTATTACATGTGTGACTAGGGTTTTTGATGGTGGAAGATCTATATTATCAAGCTATTTGCACTATTACCTTTATAAGCTTATGTTGACGAAAATGGATTTTTGAAGGATGTTTATTTGGATCTGGGTTATGGTTGACTTCAGTCATCCGTGAGTTATGGTTTGCACTCTCCTGGATCCTTGATCAGCTTCTGAAATGGTTTTTCTAAATGAAGCGAGATAACCTTAGCCGGATCTACCATTTCTCTTTGCTTCTGCTCTTCGGCCCACTATTTACTGCTCTTTCCCAATGTTCAACGCATATTGACCGAGGAAAATTGCGTTTTCTTTAGATTTTGATTGTTTTGCGGCAAGATTGATGATGAGACTCTGAAATTCAATATTGATGATGGGTTTAATTTCCTGTATTTGCATGGATTTATCCCCAATCCATGGGGGATCCTTTATGTTCCAATCATGAATGATAAGGATGCAACCATGTTTTGAATATCCACAAAAAAAAAAAAAATATCGGATCTTTGGTGTTGAATTCTTCATTCTACAAGTGTTTTGCACAAGGAGGATTATATCTAACAGAAATGCCCAGCGTCGGTGTGTAATTGTACAGTTTTTTCTTCAAGCTTTTACTCAAGCACAGACTCTAGAACCCATTCACAGAGACATGAATGACCCTATTGTTTCAAAAAAAATTTAAAATTAACCAAATTGATATGTTTGGGTGCATCTGGATTAGCACATTGTTACTAGCGCAAAGGAGAATTAGCCCTTCCATCATTAGAATCAGTTGAAGAGCCATTGTTGAAAGGTTGTTCGTGAAGAGGTATCGATGCCCATGTTAGCCACTGTGCTGTGCAAATAATTCAGCTATAAACTAGCGATTTTCCCAAAAAAAATTCAAAGTTTGTTGAGATTTATCCAAGTGAAATGGGTTTTAAATTATAAAAATATTGTAATAGTTTCATTGGGATCCATAAGAAGAAAATTTTTTGTCTTTGGTATGACACTTGTAAAATAAGAAATAAGTTTCTTTTTGTATTTTGAAGGGGAGAGCTTATTTTTTTTAAATGTCTTTGAGGTCTTTACTTAGGGGGGCATATTGAAGTATTTGTTACTTCAAAGCTGAACAAAAGTCTACTTAAAGGTTTGGCAATAAGATGTGATGATAAAAAACTGTAATTGATAAGTGAATATCTCTTAAGTGTAAGAGCTTATTGTATTAGGAATAATAAAAGTTCATTTTTGTGGTGTTGAAGTGTCCAAGATCCATGAAATTGGACCGAGGGATCTTAGGTACATTGTGTGTTGTGTGTTGGTGATTTTTTCATGGTTATCTTATGAGTTAGTTTACGTCTAGTTTTGGCGTTACCCCCCATACACAGAGTACAAACAAGGTAAATGAAATAAGCCCACAATTAATGTCGATTAAACACATACAATCCATTATAAGCAATCAAAACACATGTAATCAAGAAGCAACAAAGGATATTGAAGCAATGCACAAATCAAACTTGTAATGGAAGGATAATTGGAAGTGACTTGGAGTGAAGTATTATCATCAATTTGAAAATCAATTTAACATTCATTGTAAACTTGCAATAGTTTTCTTTGTAAGTGTGAAATCAAAATCAAGTTGAATTGTAATTTTAGGGTGCATTCTCAATTGAGCCCGACACCAAAGAGTCATTATAATTTTGAGTTGTAATTAACAAGGTTGAGTAGTTTAACTCAAATCATTGTAAACATACAGGTGGATGCATTTTGGTGGTAACCGACATCCTCAACTTGTTGAAAATTTCAGTGAGAGTATAAGAAGAAGTGAGTTTTGGAGAAGCAAGTTCAAAGCGAGCGATTCGAGTGAAACGAACGAAGTGGCGTGAAAGTTTAAAGATTTCAAGCAAAGCGAGTTCAAAGCTGGCGAGTTCAAGCAACCGCGAGGAAAAGAATAATGGGTAAAGGAGGAAGCGTTTACAGAACGCCTCTCAAGAAATCAAAGAGTTGAAAGAGTACAACCATGAATTACAAGATCAAATTGATATGAAAGATAAATTTATTAAAACACTTGAGATGAAGTTAATTCCAAACCAAAACATAATTGATCACATGAACATTACAATGCGATCATTAAATGATCCAGGATGAAATTGAAATATGAAGAATAAATTGCTTAGTGCACTTGAGATAGAAAAGTTAGTGAAAAGCCGAATCAAATTGATGACATAATTGATGTGACATCTGTCGAAACTCAAAAAGTTGATGCAAGTTGTGACACAAAGGATATCATAGAGAAGTTTGATGCAAGTCGTGACACAGAGGATCTAATAGAAAAGTTTGATGCAGCATGTGATACAGAGGAGCTTATCAAAATGGTTGATCTTGCAGAATGTGATACAATCGAGTTTATACAAAAGGTTGATGCATTTTGTGACACACAAGACTATCAATTAGATGATATAAAGCGAGAAGATATTGAATCTTTCAAGATGAATTTCAGAGCTCAAAATAATATGGCGACAACAACAAATGTGAAGAGAAATAAAGGGATACCGTCAAAATCATCTTTCCAAGAAAATTGTTAGACCTTGGGAAGAGTTACACTTCAATCAGAATCATCATGGCTTAGGATATGAAAATCAAAGCAATTTTCATATTCCAAATTACTCCAAACAAATTTTGTTTGTGAGTGTTGGATTATTGATTTTTCTTGAAGAAATCAATATTAAATGTCGCAAATCAAAATGATAAGTGTCAACTTATTGTAATAGAGTTGGTCACATGGAGGATCGGGTGTTTTTGATCTCCATCCTTGTCAGTGTTGTGGCAAGCATAACCATTCATCAGACAAATGTTCCAGAAAGAACAAACTTGCAAGGCGAAGATTCACTCATAGTGGATTGATCCTTGGCAATGGTCATTAACTGCCAAACACAGTATATAAATCTTACCGAAGAGTACAATCTCGAGTAAAGACGCGTGTTTTGAAATATAAAGAAATATGTATATAACTCAAAGAGTGGTCCCCTTATGGTAGCGAGCATAGCCCTCACCGGGATGAGATAACATGTGGTTAATTCCCTATGTAGCTCACTTTAAGGTTACACAAATAAAAATAAAAATAAAAATGGTAAAGTGAAACCCTCATGCACCTTAAAGCAATTCAAAATCAGGAAAGATGGTTTGTCAAACCACTTGTGGTCTCTCCTTTCGGTTGACAAAGGGGTAAGTGTGAGTAAATTTATGATGGAATTCGGATGGTTGTCATCTTGAAAGTTCGACTTTAACAAATATACGGATGGACATCAAATTTTTCATATGGGCAACTGCAGTTTGTATATGGAAGACTTTGGCAGAATGATGGTTTTATATTGAATCATACACAGGGATGTTGTTTTTGAGAGCAATAATGTGAACATTTGTTTCACCTAGATGGTCATTGGACCCTAGCGGAGAAGATGGGATTCTTATGTATTGCGGCTTGGCATTGATTGGTTGTGTCGGGCATTTTAGGGGATGTGGCAGACTTGCGACTGATTCACTTCTCTTTGTTACAGCTCTCATCATATGGTTCACATCGGTGAATAAATTTGTTGGCATTTTGGCTCACATGATTACACAGTGGGGTTTTCCAGATTTCTTAGCATACAGATTTGGTTTTCCGAGGCGGTTCTTCATTGCGACTTCGGCTGAGTTTTGTTAATGAAGACATGGGTGTCCAAGTTTGTCAATTCCGTATCTTCATCTGCGAAAACTCTAACTGAGAATATAATAACTGAAAAACATAAATCTGAATCTTAAACTCTGGAAAACTCAGCATCATGTGACCTAACAAATTTATTCAGCGATAATGAACATGAGAACAAAGATGATCATCTACAGTATCACATCGAAAATGCTGACAACAATCAATATACAACCTCTATCAAATCCATCTTTCTACTAGGTCAATAATCCGTCGAACAAATGTTCACGATATCTCTCAAAACAACATCAATAAAACCATCGTCCATATCTGATAACCCGTTAACCATCTATGAATGATACCATCTAATATATTAAACTGTCAAAACTTCGATATGACAATACATCTACAATATCGTGTCAACAGGGCGGTTTCCTGAAGGGTGGGTGTGTAATGACCATAATTATTAAGATGATAGATTTAATAAATAATACTAAAATTAGCTAAACTATAATTGGTTATTAAATGGCATAGCTAGTGTGTTGTTAAATGGTTAAATTCTTGACTATGCTTAATTTAGGGTATAATTAACTCTTTAATAAATGGCGGTTAATGATTAATTTGATTATTGATTTAATTAACTAATTAATAAAGTATTGTTAAAGAGGCCAAATAAAACATTTTAATCAAGTTACATGTATTCATGAAGGGATCACATAGGGATCAGGAGATAAAAGGATTAATGAATGGATAAGGTGTAATAAAGAGTTAGGTGGGAGTTAATGTAGGTGATTGGAAGGGAGGAATAAGGGAAGGGAGAAGAGGGATGATTCATTTTTACGAGGGGAAAGAAAGGATTTTGGGGGAGAGATTTCAGTATTGGACAGAGTGGAATTTAAAGTGCACCGGGGGGCTGCAGAGGTTTTAGGCTTGGAGGGCTAGGATATCCGTTGATATCCTAGGGCTAGGATATCCGTTTATATCCTAGGGCTAGAAGCTAAATAGTTGGAAGGGAGGTTGGTTTTGGGGTATTGTCCTAAGGAGCAAGCTAAAGGAGTAAGCTAAGGAAGCAAGCGGCAAGCGGCGGCATCAGGTTCAGGTTAGAGTTGCGAATTATTTTGAAGTAAATGGTTATTAAATATTATTACTTTGAAAAGTGGAATTTTAAATGTGTTAGATGTAGTAATTATTAAATTTTAACATGTGGTGTTCTAATTCAATGGTGGTTTAAATTGATTAGAGCAGCCCACCAATCAAGAATTAGATTACATACACACCCACTTATGAGAACTTCATCGAAGTTAAAAGATTATCTTATGGTACAAAGAACAAGAACATGGTTCCACACATTCATAACAAGTAACCGACATTGTCAGTAAGTAAGTCAAGAAAAAAATCATACATACTAGTGTATATGTACAAAATATGTATGTGTGTCTAGGTACATACAATGCTGGTACATGTACTAATCAGCTATCATCTACTAGTATTTTATGTATGCATCAATCCAGGTGGTAAAGACTAGTCTTTTATAGAAGATAACAATCAATTAATTGTGTGAGATTAGTTTAATCACAATTGTCGGTTCAATAATTTATTTTAAACAAGCGTGGTTTGAATTTACATAATAATGAATATATTCATATATATACATTTTTTTTTCTTCATCAAATCCCACCACAAGACATATCTCCATATAGTCTCAACTATTCTCATCCTTCCTCCTAACCTACTTCCAACTCCATTTCTATCCATCCTCTGCTAGACTATCTTGGAGGCGTCGGCTATCGCGACCTAACTCCAAATAGAACCCATTAAGTGGAAGTGTCTCTATCTCGACCAAGCTTCCCTGTGAGGCCCGGCAGTCCATATCTCCATATAGTCTCAACTATTCTACTCATCCTTCCTCCCTAACCTACTTCCAACTCCATTTCTATCCATCCTCTGCTAGACTATCTTGGAGCGTCAGCTATACTGACCTAACTCCAAATAGAACCCGTAAGTGGAAGTGTCTCTATCTCGACCAAGCTTCCCTAGCAGGCAACTGACAGTCATCATCACATGACCTGGGGAGAATGACTAGCACCGTTCTCCCATGACTTCAGGTTTCGGAGGATACACGGTGGGAAATGCCTCCACCCCTCCTAATCAGATCTAGGGTCCAACCCAATGATGGCCCACCCTACAATGGAGGATACACGATGGGAAATGCCTCCACCCCTCCTAGCAGAACCAGGGTCAACACCCTACAATGGAATATACAGTGGCACTGTGTTGCTGGAGGTTTTGTCATCGTTTATTCGGTTTTGGGTAGTGTTGTTACCTTAAATCATGCACTGATCCACATATCATAGCAATGCATCCAAACCAATATAAATTTCCAAATAAAATATTCATACCATAATTTTTCTCGGTCAGTGGTCCTGATATACACTTTCATCATCATTATCCCTTGGCTATTTCATAGCCTATAACCTGCAGATTAGTTTGTAACACCAACTCATAAATTTCTATGCATTATCATCATGTAATTGCATACTGTCATCATTTCACTTTGGTATCCCTGTACCGATAAGTTAATATCAAGTTTTCCAATTAGAAATATATCTCATAATATCCCATAATTCAATTTCGGCACCCATTCACAAGATTATCATTTACTCAAACTAGATTGCATAATATCCACATCATCTTAATAGCATTTAA
>SNQJ01S0197934.1:17244-32314 GCA_010110895.2 Picea sitchensis
CACCTGAATCACATTCCAATCGATAACATGATTAGCATTTGGTATATATTTCTTAAGCAATGAAACATGAAACACATTATGTACAGTCATGGATGCAGGTAATGCAAGCATATATGCAATTGGCCTAATCCTTTCCAGGATTTCAAATGGCCCACAAAATCTAGCTGCCAACTTGGCGCAACTTCCTAGCTTCAGGGAACTCCTGTTAGCTTTAACTTTTAGGAAAACATGATCACCCACTTTGAACTCTTTGTGGGTTTTGTTCTTATCAGCATAACTTTTCTGCCTGTCCTAGGCAACTTTCAAATTCTGCTTAATTTTTATCATTTGGTCCTTCATCTCCTTGAGCAACTCTGGCCCAAATACTGTTCTATCAGTTGGATTATCCCAGCTCACTGGAGTATTTCACTTTCTTCCATAAAGTGCTTCAAATGGTCTCATCTTCAATGATGCATGATACCCATTATTGTAGGTGAATTCTACCAAGTGTAGGTAGTCTTCTCATCTTGATGGTTTGTCCATCACATACATTCTCAGTATGTCTTCTATTAATCTGTTCACCCTCTCTGTTTGTCCATCAGACTCAGGATAATAAGTTGTACTAAAGTTTAGATTCGTTCCGAATCCTTTGAACAATCCTTTCTAGAAATTCGAGGTGAATTCCGGGTCTATGTTGGACACAATCATTCTAGGAATTTTGTGCAATCATGCCACTTCCCTTATGAAAATATCAGCAACATCTGCTTCCTTGTGAGTAGTTTTCAGTGGAATAAAATGGGCATCTTTTGTAAGCTTGTCCACCACCACCATGATCGAATCATGCATCTTGGTTGTTCTGGGAAATCCCGTAACAAAATCCATCGTTACTACTTCCCACTTCCACTCAGGAATGGGTAAAGGTTGCAGCAACCCTGTTGGGTGCCTATGCTCAGCTTTAACTTTCTGGCACTCCATACATCTGTTGATGTATTCAACGATCTCTCTCTTCATACCCAACCAAAATTAATGGCTCTTGACCGCTGCTACTATTTTTTGATATCCAGGGTGCCCTGCATAAGGAACATTATGAATCTCCTACAAAATCATCTATTTCAAGCACTTGACATTGGGTACAAAAATTCTATTCTTGTACAACAGTATTCCATCTATTTCCAATTTATAAATTTCCATATTCTATGGCATCTTACCCTGTTGTAGCTTGGCTACCAATTCTCGATACTGCAGATCTACATTTACAGCCTCCAGAATTCTTTTTTTAATATCAGTCTGATACATGCTAATGGTTGTAGCATGTAATTCATGCACCCTCCTATTGAGTGCATCAACCACTTTATTCTCCTTTCCTTTGATATTCTTGATCTCAAAGTCATGCTCACACAGACGTTCCAGCCACCTACTTTATCTAGCATTTAAGGTTGGCTGATCAAACAAATATGTCAGACCGTTATGGTCTGTTCTGAGTTCAAAACTCCTTCCCATGAGGTAATGCCTCCATTTCTTTAGAGCATGAACTATGGTTGCCAACTCCAAGTCATGGGTTGCATAGTTCTTCTCGTGATCTTTTAATTTCCTGGACTCATAATAGATTACGAATCCATTCTGACTGAGGACCCCTCCCAGTCCTTCTTTGCATGCATCAGTGCATACTATGAAATTTGCATTTGGATCTGCAATCCTCAGGATTGGAGCACTAGTTAACAACTGCTTCAATCGCTAGAAACTTTCCTCACATCCCTCTGTCCAGTGAAAATATTTCCCCTTTCTTTGTAGGGAAGTGATAGGGTGAGCTATCTTGGAAAACCCTGCGATGAAACTTCTGTAATTACCAGTCAATCCCATGAAGTATCTAACTTCCGTTACATTCCTTGGCACTGACCATTCTCTAATGGATTCAATCTTCTCAGGGTCTACTACTATCCCATCCTTTGAGATAATATGTCCCAAGTAATGGATCCGTTCCTAATAAAACAATCACTTACTCAGCTTGGCATACAGTTGGTGCTCTCTTAGCACCTGCAACACCATCCTCAGATGTTGTTCATGTTCTTCTTCGGTCTTGGAATACACCAGAATGTCATACAGGAAGTCGATGAAAAGATTTTCTAGATAGTCCCCGAATACTCCATTCATCAAGCTCATAAAAACAACAGGTGCATTTGACAGTCCAAATGGCACCACTGTGAACTCGTAATGACCATACCTTGTTCTAAAGGCGGTCTTGTTGATGTCTTCATATTTTATTCTTACTTGGTGATATCCCGATCTTAGATCTATTTTCGAAAAGATCTTTTCATCCTTCAACTGATCAAAGAGATCATCAATCCTTGGCAAAGGATACTTGTTCTTCACCGTTACTTTGTTCAATTTCCTTAAATCAATGCACAATCTCAGCGTTCCATCCTTCTTCTTTACGAATAGGACCGGGGCACCCCAAGGCGACACACTTGGGCATATATACCCCTTCTTTATAATTTCTTCAAGCTACAACTGCAACTCTTTCAGTTCTGGCGCACTCATCCTGTACGGAGCCTTTGACACTGGAGTTGCTCTAGGCATCAATTTCATAGAGAAATCGATATCCCTTTTCAGAGGTAATCCAGGTACTTCCTGGAATACATATTCGAACTCTTTAAGTACCTCATGATCCTCAATACTTGACACCTTTTCCTTAGGCGTTTCCCCCACATGGGTTGTAAATAATTAACATCCTTTTCTGTAACACTTCTTCATCTACATTGCTAAGATTTCTCTAACACTAACAACTCTAGGAATTACTTGGATGAATCTCTAATTCCCTTCTTCAACTAAGCAAGTGAATGCCTTGTTCCGACAGTCCAAGATGGCATGGTGCTGGTCCAACCAGTTCATCCCAATTAGACAGTCATAAGAGCCTAATGACAAAATGTTCAAATCGGCCTTCGTGCTCAGTCCATTCATGTCTACAGGACAAGACTTGACTAACTCTGTGACTTTCCTCTTGGTTCCTGTAGCTAGTTTCACTAACCAAGACTTCTCATGTTTTCTTCTTATCAAATGCAAACTTTCTACCACTCTAGGGTCTATATAACTATGGATAGCCCCTGAATCAACTAAAATAGTAAATGGTTGGTTTTTTATCATACCATCTACTTCAATCATGTGCAACTGATACTCAGCTTGCTTGTTGTCTAGGGCTGTGTAGATCCTTGGAATTATACTGCCCATGTCCTCCACTATTTCAGCTTGCTGAACATTGTGGAGAACTCTTACTTTATCATTTCTGTGGGGGCAATCTCTATACCTATGGTTTTCTTTACAACCCCAACATTCCATAGGTGGAGGCCTTAACATTTTCCCACTCACTTCAACCTTCCTGGGCTCTCTAAGAGACGACTGTTCTTGAGGATTGTTTCTAAAAAAGGGTGGTTTATTTCCCTTCCACCTCTATTCTTTCTTGAACTTTTTTTGGTCATCCCAAGCCTTTCGAAAGGTAGGCTTTTCTCTTTGTTGTTCAAATAAGCACTTCACTCTTCTTATAATTTCTTTCATAGTCTTTGGGTCATCATACTAAATCGTATCCCCAATAGGAGGAGGTAACCCACTCAGGTACCTCAGAATCTTGACAAACTCATCTTTGATGAAAGGAACATACTTCAGTAATTCCAAAAACTTTCATTCATACTCATCAATGGTCTTGTTGTCCAGCTTGAGTTCAAAAAACTCTTTCATCTTTCTGTCATAATATCTTTTAGTTAATTATTTCCTCTCGAAATACCTCTTGAATTCTTTCCATGTGATGTCCCTTTCCTTGATGTGTTGCACCTGCACAAGTTGATCCCACCACATGGATTCCTTTCCCTTCAGTTGATACATGGAAATCCTGCCCTCTGCATGAAAGGAATAATTATGTAGTTGAAAGTATTTCCTCATACCCAACAACCAAGTTTTGACATCTTCCTCCTTCTTATGTTCTCCATCGAATGTTGGAGGCTCGATCTTGTTCATTTCCCCTTTCAATTCATCCATCCTAGATCTCCTGTGCTTTTTGGTAGGAGATGGGATTGAACTATTGTGTGCTTCCCTACTAGAATGCTTTGGGGAGCGACGACGATGCTTGCTAACACTCCTTGATCTTATTTTCCTCTCAGGGGTCCTGCGACTCTTTGTCTTGCTTGAGTCACTCTTCTTTTTAAATTTATTTTCTATTCTTTCCATATTCTTCAACATCCTTAAGTTGAATTCACCCTGGCTATCCCTAACTTTCATGAGCTTTCAGCTATCAGCTCAGCGAGCCTAGGCATCTTTCTGCAATCTTTCAATGATTTTCATCATATGTCCTTCCTTATCCATCTCTTTTCCTTTCCCATTAGAGTTTGACCCTTTGACTCCCAAGTTGACATTCCTTCCTTCTCTTTCATTCTCTGAATTGGAGGCAATCCACACCTCTTCCATTCTATGCTCTCAATGACAACCCTATTCAGTTCTGGAACTTGATAAGCTTCTGCAAACACACGTGTATACAACAAGGATTTTTCAGGTCATCATTCTTAGCAAATTCCACACATTCAAAACCATTCTGATTTAAGAAAACGCTTAGACTTCACAAATTTTCCGAGTTCTGCTTGGCTCTGTAATTTTTGGGTGATAGCTCCCTCTTTCTCCCTACCCTTGTAACCAAAGGTCGTGACCAATGCTAGACTACTAGGTGCTAATTGGGCTTTCGACCTTCGAAGAGTTTAAGGTACACACATCTATCTCCCGGAGTTTTGATTTACCAAATTTGCGTAAATCGAGTGGATCGATGGTCCACGTTTACCCAACATCCAACGATTAAAAAAAATACGCCATGGTTCTTTCGTCTTCAAATATTTCGGGACTTCGAAACTTCGGGTTTTGGGTTTTCGGTAATCGTGAGTTCATCATGCAACAACTCCAAATATCTTGTCACTTCAATCCCCGAATTTCAATACACGAATTCTTTTACGAGATCCAACGATCCTCGATGATTTGGATCTAACGGTCCAGATCTTTTTAGAGTTTCATGAACCCAGAGTTCATGATGCAGTGACTCCAAATCTCTTATCGCTTCAATCCCTGAATTCTGATATGGAAATTCATGTATGAGATCAACGACTGTACGCCTCCCTTGATCCGACGGTCCAGATCTCTCCTACGCTTACACCTATCAAAGCTCTTTATCCCTAACTTCCTTGCTAGTTGGCTAGATCTGATGGCTCACGGGATTTCGACACTTCTTCCTGGAAGCGCTCCACCATCCGATTCTACCCTTGTTAATCTCTTTCGCGATTCGAGACTTGGAGTGACCAAGAATTTGGCCTGTGCTCCATGTTCACAATCCCTGAATTCACGAAATGATCCAACGGTTCAAACCAACCATGATCAATGACCTGTAGTTATTCTAGATCCTAGGGTGGAGAGTTTCTCCATCCACTAACCACCTTGCAACTTATGGCTATCTTACGGTCCTCGCGATTTCGCAAGTTCTCCATAGAGAATTCTGACCGTCCAACTCTGCTTCTCAAGGACTTCTGGCCAATGACTTGGCACCCTCCTTCTAAACTTTCATCTACTTGATCCAACATTTCTGGTGTGGATTTCTCTCTCTCCCTGTGGCCATATACCACACTGGCTATAGTTTTATATAACCACTACACCTCCTGAGCTTGTAACACGGTCAAGTAGTCTGTTGACACTCAGAAACATTCTGAGGTCTAAAATTAGTCCTCCAAACACAATTTCTTCTCAAACCCTTGGTCCAAAGACCACTTATCCAGCCCATCAAGGCTCAACATTGAAACCAGGCTTTGATACCATACTTTAATGCCCCTGGCCATCAACCCCATGGTTGGGCCAATGCTACTACGTGAAAAAACACTTCTGGAACACATTATGCATTCTAATGAACTTAAAATGCTTAATTTCAGTTAAACACAAAATTATTGTTAGCATTTCAGAGTTAATGGAAATAACAATAATTCATATGCACAACAAAATACGTGATGACATTGTAAGAATCACAGGTATGCAATTTAATTAATTACAGAATTACAAAACATAGTGGCACTTATCTTTGAAACTGTCACGCACCACCAACTGTGTGTAGACCTTCCACGAACCTCCCAGTCTTAGACAACGCTACTCATCACTCTCAACAGTAGGTCACCCCGGAGCTGGGACTAAGCTCCACCAGGTAAGGAATCCTAGGCTAGGTAAGGTTTATAGGAAGAATACACGTAAAAGAAGGAGGATTCTCTCCCAGGAACCACTTATGCCCACTGCCCACAGACTCTCCTTCCCCACATGACTGTCCTGCCTCGGAAGTATACACCTTCTCTGTCACCTAGACAGTCCTTTGGTTGCTAACCTCCCTTTCCTTGGGCTTCAGCAATAGATCAGACCAGAAATCTCTGAGCTCTGTGGCAGCTACAGGGTTCCCTCCAGGAGCTCTCTCCTTCCTCCGCGCACTCTCTCACCTGGAGAGAGTCGCTCACATGCTTGGTAAAATCTGCCTCTTCAAAAAAAATCACCTCTCTCACCTAGAGAGAGGTTACACATAGGTCATACAACCAGTTTCCTTAATCTTGTTCTCGTATAAAGAAAAAAAACAATAAGGCTTAACAACGAACATACAACAGCAGCAAACCAGACCCAACCAAGAATTGCATGGCCGCCACAGTCAACTAGGACAACAAGCATGGGTTTCCCCAAACAGATGAAAGACAGATGCTTAAACCCAACCAGGCTCAACAATTATGGGACATTCAGTTTTCCCAACCATCCATACAGAATAGACTCATGGTTTTGGATTTCAGGGATGCGTGATAAGAAATCCACGTGAAGGTCAAACACAGACTCAACGGTTTTGACAAAGGGTGTACCGACTCCTCTAGAAATCAACACAAGCCTTTTTTGTTTCAGAGTTGCATGAGGGTATTCTTGTAGAGGTCATACGGGATTCCCGGTTCAGACAGTCAACGGTAGAATGGAGGAGGAACCCCCATCATGGCTCAACTCAACATTTTTAACTACATGCACTTGGGTTGAACTCAGAACAGACCAGGGTGAATTACCTCATGGGAAGGAGGTTTGAACTTAGAACAGACCATAACGGTCTGAAATATTTGTTTGATCAGCCAACCTTAAACGTTAGACAAAGTAGGTGGTTGGAATTTCTGTGTGAGTATGACTTTGAGATCAAGCATATCAAAGGAAAGGAGAATAAAGTGGTTGATGCACTCAATAGGAGGGTGCATGAATTACATGCTACATCCATTAGCATGCATCAGACTGATATTAAAATAAGAATTCTGGAGGCTGCAAATGTAGATATGAAGTACAGAGAATTGGTAGCCAAGATACAACATGGTAAGACTCCATAGAAGATGGAAATTTATAAATTGGAAACAGATGGAATACTGTTGTGCAAGAACAAAAATTTTGTACCCAATGTCCAGTGCTTGAAACAGATGATTTTGTAGGAGATGCATAATGTGCCTTATGCAGGGCACCATGGATATCAGAAAACAGTAGGAGCGGTCAAGAGTCATTACTTTTGATCGGGTATGAAGATAGATATCACTGAATACATCGAAAGATGTATGGAGTGCCAGAAAGTTAAAGCTAAGCATAGGCACCCCACAGGGTTGCTGCAACCTTTACCCATTCTTGAGTGGAAGTGGGAAGTAGTAACAATGGATTTTATTATGGGATTGCCTAGAACAACCAAGTTGCATGACTTTATCATGGTGGTGGTGGAAAATCTTACAAAAGATGCCCATTTTATTCCACTGAAAACTACTCACAAGGCAACAAATGTTGCTAATATTTTCATAAGGGAAGTGGCATGATTGCACGGAATTCCTAGAATGATTGTGTCTAAAAGAGACCCAAAATTCACCTCAAATTTTTGGAAAGGATTGTTCAAAGGATTCAGAATGAATCTGAACTTTAGTACAACTTATCATCCTAAGTCTGATGGATAGACAGAGAGGGTGGACAGAATAATAGAAGACATACTGAGAATGTATGTGATGGACAAACCATCAAGATGAGAAGACTACCTACACTTGGTAGAATTCGCCTACAACAATGGGTATCATGCATCGTTGAAGATGAGCCCATTTGAATCACTTTATGGAAGAAAGTGCAATACTCCAGTGAACTGGGATAATATAGTTGATAGAACAATAGTTGGGCTAGAGTTTCTTAAGGATATGGAGGACCAAATGATAAAAATTAAGCAGAATTTGAAAGCTGCCTAGGACAGGCATAAAAGTTATGATGATAAGAACAGAACTCACAGAGAGTTCAAAGTGGGTGATCATGTTTTCCTGAAAGTGAAAGCTAACAAGAGTTCCCTAAAGCTGGGAAGTTGCGCCAAGTTGGCAGCCAGATTTTGTGGTCCATTTGAAATCCTGGAAAGGATTGGGCCAATTGCATATATGCATGCATTACCTGCATCCATGACTGTACATAATGTATTTCATGTTTCATTACTTAAGAAATATATACTAGATGCTAATCATGTTATCGATTGGAATGTGATTCAGGTGGAACAAGAAGGTGTCCTGCAAGTGCATCCTGTGCGCATATTGGACAGGAAAAACAAATAGCTCCATAATCGAGCTATAGGGATTGTAAAGGTCCAGTGGACCTGGTACAGTCCTAAGGATGTGACATGGGAGCATGAATATGTTATGCGGGCAGAGTACCCGCATCTTTTTGAAAATTTCGAAAAGCTTGTAGATGCAGTGTAAAGTTGCACTGAGGACAATGCAAAAATAAGGGGAGGGGATTGTAATGTCTCCAAGGCCGAGCACTGTTGTAAATCATGTCTATGAAGTATAGATCTTGCATTATGAATTGTAATTATGTTTTATAGGCTAGTGAGCCAAGTCATATAAGCTAGTGGGATTATGTGTTATTAGGCCAGGGAGCCTAAGTGTTGAAGGCCAGGAGCATGATTTTTTTTGTACATGTAATTATGCATAGTATTAATACAAAACATCTCTGTGTGCGGACCAACCACGATGAATGAGTGATGGGGGACTAAGCATGATTTATGGCCGAGGGCGTTACAGTATGGTATAAGAGGATTCTACAAACACACATGAAAACAAAAAGGATTTGTCAGGTCATCATTCTTAGCAAATTCCACACATTCAAAACCATTCTGATTTAAGAAAATGCTTCAACTTCACAAATTTTCTGAGTTCTACTCAGCTCTGTAATTTTCGGGTGATAGCTCCCTCTTTCTCCCTACCCTCGTAACCAATGCTAGACTACTAGGTGCTACTTGGGTTTTCGACCTTCGAAGAGTTTAAGGTACACACATCTATCTCCGAGAGTTTCGATTTATTGAATTCGTGTAAATGGGGTGGATTGACGGTCCATGTTTACCCAACATCCAACGGTTAAAAAAAATACATTATGGTTCTTTTTTCTTCGAAGATTTCGGGACTTTGGAACTTCGGGTTTCGGGTTTTCGGTAACCGGGAGTTCATGATGCAGTGACTCAAAATCTCTTGTCATTTCAATCCCCAAATTCCGATACACGATTTCTTGTAAGAGATCCAACGATCCTCGATGATTTGGATCTAACAGTCCAGATCTTTTCAGAGTTTCGTGAACCAGGAGTTCATAATGCAGCGACTCCAAATCTCTTGTCACTTCAATCCTCGAATTCCGATATGGAAATTCATGTATGAGATCAACGATTATGCACCTCCCCTGATCCGACGATCCAGATCTCTCCTACACTTACACCTATCAAGGATATTCAACCCTAACTTCCTCGCTAGTTGGTTGGATCCAACGACTCACGGGATTTTGACACTTCTTCTTGGAAGCGCTCCACTGTCTGATTCTACCCTTGTTAATATCTTTCGAGATTCGGGACTTGGAGTGGCCAAGAATTTGGCCTACGCTCCAAGTTCACGATCCCTGAATTCACGAAATAATCTAATGGTTCAAACCAACCATGATCAATGACCCATGTTTATTCTAGATCCTAGGGTGGCGAGTTTCTCCATCCACTAACCACCTTGCAACTTCTGTCTATCTTACGATCCTCGCAATTTCGCGAGTTCTCCTCAGAGAATTCTGATCGTCCAACTCTGTTTCTCAAGGACTTCTGGCCAATGACTTGGTACCCTCCTTCTAAACTTTTATCTACTTGATCCAACACTTCTGGTGTGGAGTTCTCTCTCTCCCTGTGGCCATATACCACACCGACTGTAGTTTTATAATAGCTCTACACCTCCTGAGCTTGTAACACGGTCAAGTAGTCCTTTGACACTCAAAAACATTCTGAGCTCTAAAATTAGTCCTCCAGACACAATTTCTTCTCAAACCCTCGGTCCAAAGACCACTTATCTGGCCCATCCAAGCTCAGTGTTGAAACCAGTCTTTGATACCATACTGTGACGCCCCCGGTCATCAACCCCATGGTCAGGCCAATGCTACTACGTGGAAAAACACTTCTGGAACACATTATTCATTCTAATGAACTTAAAATGCTTAATTATAGTTAAACACAGAATTACTGCTAGCATTTTAGAGTTAATGGAAATAAAAATAATTCATATGCACAACAAAATACGTGATAACATTGTAAGAATCACAGGTATGAAATTTAATTAATTACAAAATTACAAAACATAGTGACGCTTATCTTTGAAACTGTCATGCACCACCAATTGCATGTAGACCTTCCATGAACCTCCCAGCCTTAGACCACGCTGCTCATCACTCTCAGCAATAGGTCACCCCTGAGATGGGACTAAGATCCACCTGGTAAGGAATCCTAAGCTAGGTAAGGTTTACAGGAAGAATACATGTAAAAGAAGGAGGATTCTCTCCCATAAACCACTTATTCCCACTGCCCACAGAATCTCCTTCCCCACATGCTAGTCCCACCCCAGGAGTATACACCTTCTTTGTCACCTAGACATTCCTTCGGCTACTAACCTCCCTTGCCTTGGGCTTTAGAAACAGACCGAACCGGAAATCACTGAGCTCTGTGGAAGCTATAGGGTTCCTTCCAGGAGCTCTCTCCTTCCTCCGTGCACTCTCTCACCTGGAGAGAGTCGCTCACAGGATTGGTAAAACCTGCCTCTTCAACAACAATCACCTCCCTCACCCAGAGAGAGGTTACACATAGGTCATACAACCATTTCCCTTAATCTCATTCTTGTACAAAGAAGAAAAACAAAAAGGATCAACAACGAACATACAACAACAACAAACCACACCTAGCCAAGAACTGCGTGGCAGCCATAGTCAACTGGGACAACAAACATAGGTTTCCCCAAACAGATTACAAACAAACGTGTCAACCCAACCAGGGTCAACAATTACGAAACATTTAGTTTTCCCAACCATCCATACATAACAAACTCATGGTTCTGGGTTTCGGGGATGCGTGATAAGAAATCCACGCGAAAAACCAAACGCAGACTCGACGTTTTTGACAGAGGGTGTACCAGCTCCTCTAGAAATCAACAGAAGCCTTTTTGGTTTCAGAGTTGTGTGAGGGTATTCTTGCAGAGGTCATACGAGATTCCCGGTTTAGACAATCGATGGTATAATGGAGGAGGAACCCCCATCATGGCTCAACTGAACAGTTTTAACTGCATGCTCTTGGGTTGATACTTATCACCCATGAAGCTTGTTCCTTCTCATTTGGAAGTCACTTGTCCTTCCAAAGAACTTAGGATAAAACATCACATTTACACAGCTTTGGAATAGTAATAATTTAATATTATTCTCAAGGGTTTAAGCCCCCTCATCTTAGCCCCTCTTCCAACCTCTTAGCCCACTCTCCCTTACCCAGGCTTTGTGGATGCTTAGTCTCCCATCACTCATTCATCGTGGTCGGTCCGCACGCAGAGATGTTTTGTATTAATAATGTGCATAATTACATGTACAAAAGAAAATCAGGCTCCTGGCCTTCAACACTTAGGCTCCCTGGCCTAATAACACATAAGCCCACTAGATTATATGACTTGGATCAAGAGACTATAAAACATTATTACAATTCATAATGCAATCTTTATACTTCATAGACATGATTTACAACAGGGCTCCGCCTTGGGGACATTACAATGACACACCCAACTCATGGGCTTCCTCACCCCACACAGGGGCATAGAACATTCCATCTCTGTCTTAGAGAGGAACCAAACATCCATCTTATGGGCATACCCATCTCATGGGCTTCCTCACCCCACATAGGGGCACACAACATTTAATCTATATCTTAGAGAGGAACCACACACCCATCTCATGGGCACACCCAAATCATGGGCTCTCTCTCCGGTTGACTCACTTGGTTTTTGTCCTAGAGGATGTATCATGCAATTGTAATAATCAACACTCCCTCTCAGCTAGGGAGGCATTCTCCACTAGGCCAAGTCTCTCACAGAAGTACTCAAACTTCATCTTGGCAAGCGGTTTGGTGAATATCTCTGTAATATGCTCATGGGTAGGAAGGTATTGCACGTGTGTTGTTTTCATCTACACCATGTCTCTGATATAGTGATATTTTATCTCGATGTGTTTCAATCTATCATGAAACAAATGGTTCTTAGAGAGCTTCACACATCTATGGTTATCACAATGAATAGTAGTAGGATCCATCTCATGATCAAATAAGTCTATTTGAAGTTTGGGAAGCCACAATGCTTCGCGGAATGCCACACTCAATTCTATGTACTCTGCCTCTACAGTACTCAATGCCACATAGATCTATTTCCTACTGCACTAGGAAACCATGGTAGACCCTAAAGTAAATCAACAAACGAAGGTGCTCTTCCAGTCCACTGCGCTCCCTGCCCAATCTGCATCGGCATATCCTTGCAAGCTCAAGTCTACATTGGAGTCATATCTCAGGCCATATCTAATTGTTCCTCATTGGTATCTCAATACATGTTTTGTTGCTATCCAGTGAGTCTGTCTTGGTTGACTCATGAGCTGGCTAAGAAAATTCACTGCATAGAATATATCAGGTCTAGTGTTAACCAGATACAACAATAATCCAATCAACTATCTGTATAAGTGTGGATCAATCTCTCCTGAATCAACATCACTTATTTTATTCAAATCCATCACCATTGGTGTAGGCATGGATTTGAATTATGTCATACCGAACTTTTTCGATATCTCCACAGTATATTTTCCTTGACTTAGGAAAATCTCATCTGTCCTCTGCCATACTTCTAGTCCCAAGAAGTAATGCATCCATCCTAAATCCTTCATCTCAAATTTAGCAGCCAATGCTTGTTTTCATTCAACAATGAGTCTCTCTGAATCGGTGAGGAAAAGTTCATCCACATATAGGACTAAGATTAAGAACTCATTTTCATCGATTTGATAATATAGGTTTGGATCAACAACACTCTTGCTTAAGCCCAAACTCATCAGGAATCCATCCATTTTCTCGTACCAATAACGAGGTGCTTGTTTTAGTCCATACAGGTATTTTTTCAACCTACACACATGAGATTTTTCGTTGTGTATAACGAATCCTTCTAGCTTCTCGATATAAACTTCTTCCTCAATTTCACCATTGAGAACAACTATCTTTACATCCATCTGATGTAGTTTCCAATCCATGGAAGCAACTAGTGAATTGATAGAACATATGGAAGTGTATCGGGCTACTGGAGAAAATGTCTCATCATAGTCAACTCCCTCTACTTGTGATAACTCTTTGGCTACAAATATCTCTTTGTATTTCTCAATGCTTACATTGGATGCATGCTTGATTTTATAAATCCATTTGGAAGTCACTACAGACTTTCCCTCTGGTCTCAAAACAATATCCCATACATCATTTTTCAATATAGACAGATATTCTTCTGTCATGGCATCTTGCAATACCTGTTCACCTAAAGCTTCTCCATGACAAGAAATCTTAGATTCAATGATGTGGCTCATGGATGAAAGGTATCTTGAGAATATATTTGTTCTCTTTCTCTCTCTGGTTGTCCCTTGAGGGGTTGTATGTCCCTCTACTTCCTGTAGAGTTTGTCAGGACCAAGCATGCATTTTATGTCCTACTGCAATATCTTCGGGCATGTCAATTAGTGCAACTGTATCGGCTGGAACAACTGGATCAATTGTAACAATGTCTGTTTCCCTCTGAATTGCTAAAGGGGGAGAAGGAATTGTCTCACTATCAATTTCTATCTGAAATTCTTTGGATCTTTGGAAGGCTATCTCTTCTTCAAAAGTAACATCTCTTCTTATCGCAATATGTCTCTGACTAGGAATGTAGATCTGATATGCCTTCCAGGATTCATTATATACTACAAATGTAACCTTTTTCCTTGAAGGTTCTCACTTGGATCTCTTCTCTTTGGGTACATGAAAATATATTGGGCACCCAAATATCATGAAGTTTCCAATCTCAGGCTTCACTCCGGTGAAGGATTCTTCCAGAGTTATGTTCTTCAAGATATGATGAGGACTCTTGTTCTGAACATACACTGTTTTCATACATGCTTCTTCCCATAGAGTCATAGGTAGACTCTGATCATGTATCATTGCTTTGGTTGCCTTGATGATAGTTATGTTCTTCCTATCCACAACCTTATTTTGTTGAGGGTTGTAAGGAACTGTGAACTCCCTCTTGATCCCTGCGTCAATACATAAATTGATGAAATCGTTGGAGGTGTATTCTCCTCCATTATCTGATCTTAGTACCTTGATCTTTCTTCCAGTCAGGTTCTCAACCTGAGCTTTGAATTCTTGAAATTTTGCAAGGACTCCATCCTTGTTCTTCAGGAAGTAAATCCAAGTTTTCCAAGAGTGATCATCTATGAAGAGTACATAGTACAAATACACATTTAGAGAGACAACACTCATTGGTCCACACACATTTGAATGTATCAAGTCCAAGATTTCCTTGGATCTATTGTCACTGCTTAAGAAGGACCCTTTAACATTATTTCCAAGAGCACATGTTAAGAACCAAACATCAATATAGCATGGAAAAACCTCAGGAAAAGTACTCAATGCCTTGAAACAAAGATAATTTCAGATAATAAGCCTCTTCGAGGGGGCAACC
>SNQJ01S0197936.1:0-17234 GCA_010110895.2 Picea sitchensis
TCTATAAATAGAAGCTGACAGCTCATTATCACCATTGCTAATTTGGAAATGGACTCAGGAGCCAAAAGACCCCCTTTGTTAAAAGAAGTGATTATGGGAGCTATAGTGGACGAAACGAACTTCTGTCTGGACCAGATAAATACAAACTCCCTTATATTGCATTTTATGTCTTTATTTGTGCATTGGGTTTCATTTTTTAGGGGGCCATCGACCTTTAAAGAGTTGGCCCTAGGTCCACGCAGGTTGTCTCTGGACAGGCCACGTGTACACACGACTATCACCATTACAACATGCGTGGACCCCCTTATGGAATGAAAAATGCATAAAAAGAAAGGGCTAACTCTCCTGAAGCTTGGTGTTTTGCAGGATGTATGTCCATTTGAGAGAAAGAGAGCATGAAGAGGTGAATGAGTTGGTCGGAGAAGACCCCAATGCCATGGCTAGTTTGATGCAGTGCGGGTTACTCAAGTTTTTTCTATGTCCTTTCATGCAGGAACAACCTAGGATACTGAATTCCTTGTTTGAATACTGGCATCCAAATGCATAGGCATTCATGTTAGAGGGGCAGTCACTGGTGCCCATGGTCGAGGACATTTACTTTTTGACTGGCCTCTCCAGGAGAGGGGAACCAGTCAATTTCCAGACTTTTCCTGCGGGGCTGCATAACATAGCGGAATTGATATGTCTATAATGTGCAGATGATACAGACCACTCGAGCACGCAGGTGGCCATAAGCAAGATCACTAATTTATCACTACAGGCGATAGTATTTCTTATCTCGTGAATTAATGGTTCTGCCGCTCTACATCAGGCATCCCGTGCACAGATGAACTGTGCAGTCCAGTGTTTAAATGCACACGTTTTTTATTGGAGTACCACATTGCTTGAGTGTATGAAAAGATAGCTGACAGATTGTCATTTGCAGACACATAGGAACTTCAGGTTCGAGACCTTTCTATGTTTGTTCTTTTTTGAGAGAGTTCTGATTTTTAGTCCTCGAGTAGTGGTACGAGGACATCAGGCCTCTCTTCCTACTGTGTGTAGATGGGAAATATTAATGCCACGATAGGGTGGAGGAAGGACCAATGAGTCCTTCGATGATGGATTCTTTGTCTGGCTATCACGACAGATCCCGGTTATAGAGGATTACCCCTATGTCGGGATTGATTTTTCAAGAGACCCTGAGATACCAGTACCTCCTAGTGAGGAGTGAGGGGAGATGGGTAAGTCTCCACCTTTGTAGTTTTTTTGTTGTATATGTAATTTTTATGTTGTTTTGTTATATATATCATTTTTTTTGTTATACCAGAGTGTTTGATGGATATGTGTTCATTGTGTGCAGATGCGGGACCAGTGTGACCGGCTGACTATGCGAGGAACATGCATCGTCCTCGTCCAAGGGTCGCACCTACTGTCTCAGGGGGACCAGCAGTAGCAGGAGATCTTCCAGCCGGGGAGGCTGAGAGGGTATTGAGATGAGTCGAGCGTAACTTTATTTCACTCACTTGCACAGTCCCAATGGTAGAGATTGAGGACCTTCCAACATCTATGCAGCCTCATGTAGTGGGGGCACCACGGACGTGGGTCTGGTTGTTTCGGAATTTAGCCAATGTTGTGGACCAGTATAACAGGGCCCACAGGCCCTGACTTTAGCTAGAGATTTTGATGTACCATGAGCACTACTTGTATATATTTTTTGAGGGCATAAGCCCTGTGACTTATTATTGGTTCTATTTTTGAGGCGCTTGCATCCATCTATGTAGTCTAGTTACCTTATGATATTATATATGGTTTTTTGGTATTTTGTGTCTTATGGATCATGTGTGCAAAAAACGTATTTAAATTCTTATGTTATTGCTCTTTCATATGTCTGCAAGATGCCAATCTAAAATTTGATTAGCTAGAGTATCTGTAACTTGTTTTAATCTGCTAGGAACATGAAAATATGTAATATAATCAAAGTTTCATTCTAAGAGACGTACCCTAAGGAATCGTCGGTGTAAAGTTAGATTATGAACCCAATACACTCTGTTTAACTGAGACACAACTAGTTGAGCATCAAGATAGACCCGGAGATGAGAGATACCCAATGACAAAGCGTCACGAAGCAACTCAATAACTGCACTATACTCGGCAACATTATTTGTGGTGTCACCTAAGCATATACCTTCTTAAGATAATAACTGGCCTTGAGGTGTAAAGATTACCCAAGCTGCGGAGGCAAGCCTCCAAGTGTGCCAACTAGCACCATCTGCATACCCAACGAACACCTCGAAATCACTTGACATATGCCACAGTGACAAAAGATAACATTAACGACACGTCCATAACACTAAAATAAACTAAAAAGTAATAGTACTAAGACTATACATATTTTACAAAAAGTTACCCACAGTGACCTACCTATGAGTAATACTTTTTGAGGTAGAGCCCATTTCTAGGCTCTTCCAAAGAATTCCCTTCAAAATCAACTAGATGATAAGCGCCCTTTTTGAAAACCTCTTTTATGATGAAAGGTCCGAACCACATGGGTTTGAATTTTCCTGCCCCCAAGTGGTCCTTATCTTGGTCATAGACCAGGACAAGGTCGCCTTCAGAGAAAATCTGAGGACGAACGAACCGATCATAATGACACTTGACCTTATGTTTGTGAGCGTCATTGGCCAGGGATGCATCACGACACTTCTCATTGAGCTGCTCAAGGTATACTAACCGTTCTTCAAGTGGAGAAGTGTCTGGCAGTAATTGTACTGCCAATTTTAGAGACGGTATCTGAGATTCGATGGGAAAGACTACCTCCAGCCTATAAATGAGTTGAAAAGGTGATCAATCGGTTGCAGTCTTAACAGACGTTCGGTAAGCCCATAATGTCGAGTATAACATCAAATGCCAATCTGACTTGGCTAAGTTAATATTTCATTGTAGAATGGTCTTAAGAGTTTTGTTTATAGCTTCCACCTACCCATTTTCTTGGGAGTAGTAGGGTGATGAATTTTCTTGTTGTAACCCAAGATTTGATGTTAACTCAATCATCATTTGGTTCTGAAAGTGACTGCCATGGTCAGTGACAATCTCCCTTGGGACGTCGAACCTTTCTATTATCTGATTGAATAAAAAGAGAGATGCAGTCTCTCCATCATCTTTAACTGTTGGCATAGATTCGACCNGCTATGATGATATAGCGGTGCCCCCTTGCTGAAGGAGGGTTTCAAGTCGTGTAATCAATCCCCCACTTATTGAAGAGACCAACTGTGATGACATGAAACATGGGAGCGGGATGTGCCATCATCTTCCAAGAGAAGATTTGGCACATATGACACTTCTTGATCGATTCGATACAATATTTGATAAGTGTCGGCCAGAAGTAACTTGCTCGTAGAATCTTTAGGGTTGTTTCCAACCCAGACAAATGATAGCCACAAGCTCTGGTATGACAATCGTTAAGCATGATAATTGCTTCCTCATGAGTGACACATTAGCATAGGATTCACTCTACACCTCTCTGATATAATGTATCATTGATTATGACATAATTCTTAACCTGATGGGGTATGCATGGATGCTCATCATGAGAAGCAGTGGTGGGGCACTTCAAAGTCTGGATATAGATAAGTATATCTCCATACCAGGGATCTGAAGATGTGATCAAAAACATATCTCCCTGGATAGGAAATGCTTCAGGCACAACGTCACCTAACTCAACCGAAAGTTATGAAATAAGTTCTTTGAAGACCAGTGACTTTTTGGACTTTATTGAAATGAATTCTAAGTCAAACTCCTGGAGGATGACTATCCATCTACTGATTTTTCTGCCTATTACTCGTCATGTCAACATGTACTGGAATGGATTCACGATAACAATGACGGTGGTCTTGCGAAATAGAACATAATGATGGAACTATTGAACAACATGAATTGTTTCCAATGCAAGTTTTTTGATGTGATAATAATTGAGTTTTAGTCCTATGAGGCCTCGGCTCAGGTAATAGATCACGTATTCTGAGAACAAGTCATCTTCCTGAACTAAAACCATGCCAATGGTTGATTCTGTTGCAGCTAGATATAATAAGAAATCTTTCTTATAGTTAGGTGGCCAGAGCAGAGGGGTAGTTGTGAGGGCATGTTTCAATGCGTCGAAAGAGCATTGAGCAACATCGTCCCAGTAAAAGGGAACATCTTTCTTCAGTAAACACATAAATCCCTTGGTGATATCATCATAGTTGGTGATGAAGCATCGTAAAAAGTTCACCTTGCCTTATAGACTCTGAAGTTGAAGGGTTGTGCATTGGGGGGGCAACTGAATTATTGCCTCAACCTTGAGAGGATCGACCATGATCCCTGTTGTTGATAATATGAAACCTAACAATCATCCTAAAGTTACGCAGAAGCTACACTTGTTTGGATTCAAGTAAATACGAAAGTAGCGACAACGTTCGAAGATAAGTCGGAGGTGTGTGGGATTATTCGTTCTGTTGCAAGATCGTGATTCTAAATCATCTAAATAGGCCTTGACTATATTCTTGAGGTCATGGAAAGAAAAAGACATGGCTCGTTGAAAGGTGGCTCCAACATTTTTGAGACCAAAACGCATCTTACGATATGCGAATGTACCCCACGGACAGATTAATGTTGTTTTGTGTTGGTCTTTGGGTTTGATTTGGATTTGATTATATCCCGAAAAAATGTCCATGAAAGAAAGGGATTCGCAACCTGCACATTCATCAATGATCTGGTCGATGAAAGGTGTGGGAAAATTATCTTTGGGATAGGCCTTGTTCAAATCATGGAAGTCGGTACATACACGAATCATGCCTTTATTTTTATTGACCGGCACGGGGTTTGACACCCATTGGGTGAAGTGAATAGGATAGATCAACCTGGATTTTAGCAATTTCTCAACCTCAACCTTAATGGTTGCTACTTTCTTAGGATTAACTGGACGGAGCTTCTGCTGAACAGGCTTGGCATCAGGATACATTGTGATTTCATGTTCAAATATTTTTGGATCGATACCTAGCATTTCCTCATAAGACCAGGCAAAAACATCGCGGAATTCTTTGAAAATATCTGTGTAGAATTCTTTGAATCAGTGTGAGCAAGAGAACCCTGAGCCCAAATAGGCTCTAGAAGTGGATCGAACTCATGTACAAGAGATGGATCAGTGTGCGCTGAAGTTTGTTGGACTAAAGAGTACACTACTTCAGCTACAAACAAGGGCATGGACATGCCCAAGTTCCCTATCCCATCCATCGTGGCCAATGGGGAAGGAAGTATCCACGGATCGTCAAAGTAAGTCGTGCGGAACGATGAAATTTGAAAAATATCAACCTTATGGTCATTAGATATAAACTTGATATCGCCTTGAGGGGGTGGGTAATCAAAGGTAACCATCAAATATGGGCACAAACCAACCCCTACGTTGACAACACCTGATTGAGGATTATCAATCATCGAGACCTTGGATGATCAAAATGCAGGGTCAGGTCTGGAGAAAGACAATTGATCGATGGTCACTATCAAGCCCTCATGTGGAAACAACAAGTCCCGAAAAATTGTAGCAACCACAGCTTGCATGGAATAAGTCCAACTCCTTCCTAACAAGAGGTTATAGTGGAGGGGAGCATCAACTACCTCTACTTTGACACACACGGTCTTCCCTCCTAACTACACAGGGAAAGAAGGAACGATGCCATGTGGTCGGAACGAGCGACCATTGAAAGAGATGAGGAGAGTAGGTAATGGAGAAAAAACGGGTTGGCCAACGGCCTTCCAACATGCAAACAACATAACACATGTCGATACACCCTCATCAACCACCATGCAGAAAATATTATGAGTAAAAGTTTTCGTGGGATAAGACACTACTCTCTAAAATGCTACGTGGTAAGTAAGATGAGGTTTTAAGCTGGTTGTATCCACCATGATTGTACCCGGATTACAAGTCTCATTAGATCCTAAAGAGATTAAAAATGCTTTCCTCTGGGAAGGGCAACTTTGGAGGACCTCCAAAGAAGACATCGCACAAGGGGTTTGTGATAAATCTTCCACCATAGAGTAGTTATGGGCGGCCCTTATGTTTGGGTTATGAGAAGCTTTTTTGAATGTTCCTTTTGGAATGCATGTCATTGTTTCACCCAACGTCTTCTCAATATGTAGAAGAAGAGATGGGAGTTCATCTTCTTTACTCTTCTCATAAGTTCTTGGTTTACTATAGTCATGTGCTCTAGTCAATATAAAAGCATCACCCCTCACCATATATACATTCACAGACGCGGGGTTGTTCACAAGAGGACAGGGTTCTTGGCTGCCCCCTTCCTTTCTTGCAGAGGCTTGGGTTAGATTTTGCCCATGTTGAAATGGATTGGTCAACACAACAGGTTGTTGGTGCGTCACAAAATTTTGGGCTTCTGCAAGCTGAGGACATAGATTGTTCGGCTGGTCTTCCACGCACAAGTTGCATGGATACCTCGCCTTTCGTTTCTCAGTGTTGTCCCCACCAGCATTATCGGTAGGTTTTTTATCCCCCTTACCCTTCTTTCATTATTTTTTCTTTCCTTCAGGCTACTAGGTGGCCTTTGGGTTAGTCGATTGCACTGTGTGTACCTGTGACGCTTTGGTAGGCAGAGCAACCAAAGTAGTAGTTTGGCTGGCCGTTGTGTGTTATATAGATAACTATTGCAACTGCTTCGTCAATTTCTCAGCGGCCTTTGTTTGTGCTGAACCAACAATACCATCGGCATGTGGTCCAACTCTCTATCTAGTTTTATCAAGTATTGAGTGTGGAAAATCTGGCAAGATGTTGTATAATAAGCTAGACTGAGAATAGATGAGCTCAAATTGTTGACCTCTCATGATGGCGTCTTCTTCAGAGAATACTCCCGATGTTGCGACGTCTTTCGATAACTGTGGGACTAAAGACTTAAGGAACCACTCAAGTAGGAATGATGGTGGGACTGGCACCTTAATTAAACTCTTTCAATGTCTCCATTCTCATATGTGATCAGAGATATGGTTTGCAGTTGTCTATTCGAAATTGGCGAGAAACTCTGTTCCAACGTCGTATCTCACAGGTAACTAGAAATGGTTTAGGAAATCCATCGCTAGTTCGCTGAAGGAAGAGTATTTTGAGCAATTGAGCTCAATGTACCATTTCACGGCACTCCCAATGAGAGTACCTTGAAACAATCGCAACTATACAGAGTCGTCTTTCAACGAGTTAGATCAGCACCAAAGATGGAAGGTAGTCACATGATCTCCTCAATCTTCATTAGGCTTGGCTTCGAACTTTGGGATGTCGAGAGGAAACTTCGTTGGCATAGGAGGCCAACGTGGGTCATGACAGATAGGGTCATTCAACAACCTTGTCAAATTTGGCAAGTGCAAATTCGTAAGGAACGGTAGTTTGGGTTGTTGGTGATAACCTGGGAAAAAGGGGCCTAGAGTTTGACTGGCACCAGGTTACTAGGAAAATTTCGGCTGCTGGCCCGGATTCTAGTAGAAACCTTGGCCCTAGCCAGCATATGGATTTTGTGTATGTGGAGACATCATCGACTGATTTTCAAAATACGACATAGATGGTTGGGCATGCAATACATTCGAAGGACTTTGGGAAGGTTTTCCCCATGTCGGTCCTGTGGGGATAGGCATAGTAGTTTATCCAGGGTTCCATTGATTGTGGAAAGAATTACCACAGATTGACATTCTAGATGAGGGAAAGGATTGCTACCAAGAATTCTAAGGCCCTGATGCATAAGAAGTTCCTAGGTATGCCCCCTATGCAGGAATAGTACCCTACATAGGAATAGGTTTTCCAAAACTGGGATTGCCCCCAGTCGGGAAGGCAACTGACGAGAAGGCTTTATTACCAAACATTCTGAGAAAAGAAAATGGTGTCGATCCTATCGACATATTGTGCGAAGGTGGTCCTTGACTCCCCACTCCAAATAAACTATGGTGTGTAGGTTGCCCGACGGATTGTTGATGTGAGCCACCAAGTGAAGGGGAGGAAGGAGGTATATGACCTCCTCCGTAAGGGAAATCATTAAAAGGAGGAGTTCCCCCCATGTGACCTTGTAGAGGAGTGCTAGAGCTCCCTGCCCCCAGACCTGAAGTCTATAAAGTGGAGTAGGAAAGTACAGGACCTGTACCCAGACTAGGCATCCCATATGAGAACAAAGGGTCTGTCGCACTTGGTGTGAAAGGGGTTGTGTCCGCCACCAAATACAGTATCGGACCACTGTGCGATGTAGAGGTAGTCGAGACCATGCTGGCTGGGACCGGTGACAGTGGGTTAAGAGGTGAAAACTTTCCTGTGGTGACAACCATAGTGGGAATTGAATAATTCCCAAAAGGAGTAACAACATTTGTTTCCATTGTTGTGTGCAACACTGTTTGGTGCTTGTAAAATCGAATTGGTATGATGAAAGGTGCCAAGAAATCAGTGGTTGGGGTTCCAACAGGGCCAAGAGAATTTGCTTCAAGGTCCAAAATGGTTGATTCCTCCGGATGTTGGTCGGACACAATTGCTTGTGACCCGGTCACTTCAAAAGACCCTTGTTGGTCTAGCTTTCGCCTTAATGGTGGCGGGGGTGGCTCCACTTTAACTGGTGGTAGACCAAGAAGCCTTCGTGACCAGCGGAGCTCATGATCCTCCACTGTGTGAGAAGATCAAATACACTCTAGGCTAGTCTAAACGTTCAAAAGTAACACACACTAAAAAAGTCCCTATAATATAAGACAGACAAACACTAAATTAATTGGAAGAATAGTTACAACAACCAACACTAGAGAAACTTACCGGTGCAAGTGAAACTCGAAAATGGAAGCACCCTCTGGGCATACTCTGCAAAGAGTGGCCCGATGTCTATCCTAGGTACCATAGTATACCCCTACAGTCACCTATGTATGTACCTAGAAAAGACAGGCAACTAGGTTGCCAGCACGTGAACAGTCACCAGGCGGGTACAGTCGAAAGTCGGGTAGACCAAAATGAGCAGAGTATCGAGCCCGAAACCTGTCAATGGTATCGAAAGCAAGTGTTCCAAAAGACAACTGACGACCTCGAATGGATTTGATACCCATGAAGCCCTGTGGCAAATGCAATCAACAGAATCCCAAAACAACCCCTCTATATGTGTTCTCCACTATAATTGGTCCAACTTTGGAGGGGTTATCTTCGCTACCTTTCCGCACATGACCTCATGTTTATCCCCTGTGTTAGAGGGGGGTCTTGGATAACTTTCACGATACTAGACATAGAGACTCCCTAAGTCAGACTCCAATGTTTGATTGTTATGGCCTTGAAGAGTTTCCTCTCCAAGCTAATCCAAGGCCCTAATCCTGAACTAGTTGGTTAACCCTACAAACATAAAAGTCTAATAAATTTTAGATTTAGCATTAATTTTATGGCTTTGTATTATGTCAAGGGGTATGAAAGTGAAACTGATTTTGTGTAAAATATGAAATAAAAAATGAATAAAAAGATGGAAACAAAATCTTTCACTTAATGCAAAATTTCAACAACTTTTCATTTTTTTTTTTATTTTTTTTTAAGATTTTGGACAGCAAACTTAAAAGGAATTTCACTCGACTATGAGCTACTTATAATATAATTAAACTAAAAAAACTTATGAAATAAAAGACTTTTCCCTGGCTAATAATGCAGAATCACACTCTTCAACCAAATAAGAAAATGGGAGAGATTTTTTTCTATTAAAATGTTGATAAAGCAAAAAGGAAAAATACCAACAAGTAAAAAACCAAGAAAAACAATTATGGACTAACTCGCAAATCACAAAGAATCACTTCAATAAATCAAACACTAGCAACTTAAGAAATGACTATCACACTTGTCTAAAAACCCTAAAAAAAATTATTTTTTATGATAACTTTTAAATGAGAAAGAGCAAGCTAAGGGTATTATTAATCCTAAGTTGTTGACTGTTAAGACAGAGTTTCAAAAACCTGAGAGGTATAGGTCTCATCAAGGGAAAGGATGATTGTCTTACCCTCAACAAAAACTATCATGCATAAGCACGCTACTGATAATCCCACAACAAGTGTGTGAACGTGAGCTGTATAGAGACAGAGGGCGTGTACACGTGAGCTGACCTTATATCGGCCACATGTATCTCTAAACTCTGAGAAAAAATAAAAACAAACAATTCAAACTAGGAAGAGACCACTGATATTGATAACTAGGATCTCCTGAAAGTTTAGACACTCTCTATAATAGAAAAAAAAAAAAACAATGAAAGGAAAAATTGTAAAGAAAACCAATCTAAGATAAGACTGCAAACAACCAAGACTCAGACAAAATTCCAGAAAACCCCTGAGAATGTCTGATTCCGACAGGGAAGAGGATGACTACCTCAAAAAAAATTTGGACTCTACACGCTACTGCTACTTCTTCAGCTAACATTCACATGCAGGTTGTAAGAGAGTAGGGTGCAGGTACATGCGTGTAGACCTTATGCAGGCTGCATGTATGTCTGTGGGTCTCAAAAAAACACATTCAAGCAAACAACAGAGACAAATGGTATGGGAAACTAGACTCTCTGTTAGCTCAGTCTTTACAGAAATTAAAAAAAAACAGGCAAGAAAACTAGTATTTTAAAACTACCCAAAAAATAAAATTCTAGGAACCCTAGAGACTTCCCCAGTATGGTCGCCAATTTTGTTGTGAGGGAAATCCCCTTATGGACTAGCAAATAGGTTTATCTTATGCATCCAGATATGACTAAAAGAAATATACTTTCTACCTTCGTCCCCAAACTTAAACCCCATTCATTTTCAACAAATACATGGTTTAGACCAACATACCTTGTTCTGGATGTTCAATGTCGATCCTTCCTCCTGCTTGATCACTTGTTAGAAATCCTCCTTTTAAAGATGACCTATATGAAAAACAAGCAAAAAACTACACATGCATTTTACCTATAAACTAATGGGTTAGAGATTCAAACATATATTTACTGTACTATGAAGAACTCATAAAGTGGGATGGGAAAAACATTTATTTATTACTTTAAATGAATCAAATTACAAATTTCGAGACCAACCACTACTCTGTGAATCCTGATCCTGGGCTCCTCTTCAAATGTTCTCCAACTTCTTTACTTTTTATCTCTTCTGGCACAAGGATGGCTAAAGGGTTGGGACAATGGGAATATGCAATTGGGCAGAGTTTCTTTGCTATATTTTTCCTCTTCCAAATGTGACCCCTACCCCTTCTTTTATACGCTAGAAGGAGCTAGGTATTTGGACATACCCTCATCCATGCATGGGAGGGAGTTTCAGTTAACTCACCCAAAGATGTGTGTTCCGTCGGCAACTTTCCTTTTTTTGTGCTTTTGTCGGTCCACGCGGGTTGTTTTAGGTCAACTAGCATGTACACACGTGCAGTAATGGAGTAGGGTGTGTGGGCCCTTATAAAAGAGGTTGTTTAAAGAGTTGTTCAACAGTTCTTTAGCAAAGAAGGGATCTAAGATGGCCTGATCCTAGGTAAGAATGTATGGTGCAATTTAGGGTTATAACATTGTGACACATGTAAAAGACAAATCTTTGTATACATTAAATGTTGGGATACAAATGGAACAACCAGGTTAAAAACAACTGACCATGAATTCATGACTGGGGAACATATTTGGGTTGCCTCACGGATGATTTTTACAGATGGAAAATGAGGAATTTGACCACTAGTAACCCCTAAATATCAGGGATTTGTAAATATGCAAAAATTCCCAAGGAGGGAAGGAAATACCTAAGCAGAAGAGGCAAATAAAATACAACATATGGAGGAGGCAGGACACTATTTAGTATGTTGATGAAAGGAAACTACTTGTTTTTATGAATACTGTTTAGTGTGAGGCAAGGGAATTTTTTATCAGTGGAAGAGAACTGTAGCAAAGGAGGATCATTTGAATTCACCCTTATGGACTCATGGCCAGGCTAGGGGGTGAATGAAGCAAGTAAATTGGTTGTTTTGTTCTATGGTTGGGTGGAACGTGGTTGTTCCATTTATGTCCCAGCATCAGTTTCAGATATGTACCTTTACTTGCACTCTGGATTTATATTTTGTTGATTATAATTGTTATAAATATGATGGTTTATGTGATGTTAGTATAGATATAAATGATTTATTGAATGTATATATATATACATAGATACTAATACGAAAGAAAAGCACAGAACTATTGTGTGTTTCCATTATCATTAAAATATGATTATACATATGTGGATATCCATGTAGATAGATCTATGAGTTTACACAAAGGAGGCAGGACACTATTTAGTATGTTGGATGAAAGGGAAACTACGAGCCTATGAATAATCGCTTAGTGTGTGAGTAAGGGAATTTTATCGCTGGAAGAGAAATAGAACTGCAGTGTATGAGGATCATTTGAATTCACCCCATGGACTCATGGCTGCTAGGGGTGAATTTAGCAAGTAAATTGTTGTTTTGTTCTATGGTTGGGTGGAACGTATTGTTCCATTTATGTCCCAAAGACGCTTCTTGACATGTACCTTTACTTTCACTCTGGATTTATATTTTGTTGATTATAATTGTTATAAATAAGATGGTTTTATGTGATGTTAGTATGATATAAATGATTTATTGAATGTATATATATATACATAGATACTAATACGAAAGAAAAGCACAGAACTATTGTGTGTTTCCATTATCATTAAAATAAATATGATTATCTAGATATGGGATATCCATGTAGATAATATCTATGAGTTTACACAAAGAAATGTTAGGAATGGTATATGTTTCTATGGGATATTAACATATATATATATATATATATATATATATATATATATATATATATATATATATATATATGCATGGGGTCGATAGGCGCAGCATTAACTATAGATAAAGAAAAATTCCTTTGAACCTTGATTTGCACATATGTATATGGACTTTCAACTTTAAAATTGTACAAGTACCATAAAGAACAAATAGAAGGTACAACAATCCACTTTTATATTACACATCTCTTTATGTATATAATCGCAAATGCTGAATTTCAATAGTCTACAAATATATGCTACAGTAGTTGTTACAATGGTTGAATCTTGTTCAAATGGTTTCTCAAGAATCAGATTTTCAATTGAGCAAATTTACAAACAACCTATGTAGCCATGAAACCATGGTTCTAATTTATTACTGTGGAGTACCCTAGGCAAGGAATCCTTTACTACTGATATACAGATCCGGTAGTGGTATAAAATTCCAAGATTGGAACTCGAGTACCTTTTTCGAGTAAGAAGGTTCCCTTGATATAGTTCCTCAAACTATTTAAACCTGTAGAAATAAAGGGTTGGGCTTAGTAAACCATACTATTCCTTTAAAATGAAATTGCTGAAAATAACTGAACTGAAATAATACTTATCTTGCACTCGAGGAAGGACCAAGTCGCCACTAGAATTGGTGCGATGATCCTCCCACAACCAAGGGGTAAGTGGATCCTTAATCCAGTTGATGAGTACCCTCGCAAAAATGAATCATGGCCCCATCATTAATTGATGAAATATGAGTTAATGTTTTGTTATAAACATAGAAGGAAAGCTACGATTTATAACAACAAAGTTTATAGATACAATAGTATGAATCGTCTAGGAATGAAGCAATTAAATAATTCATACATTATACAAGAATAAATAAATTATACAATTTATGGATCTTACGGTGATAATAAATCATACATATTATAAGTTACATAGTGATAAAACAAAACACAGAGAGAAAAGTTGTGAAACCCTACATCGGGTAAAATTGATGCCTGGTATACCCATAAGTTATAACATTGCTAAAATAAATACACAGGGTAAAGTTGCAGATCCAAAAAGGGTAAAATGATACCATTGTACATGTATAGAGCATAGGATTTTTAAGTTATGCAATGTTGTATAATTATTTGAAGTGAAACAGTTTTAAGACAAAAATCACACAGGCTCAGTTATGAAACCCCCATGATGGGTGTGCAAACCTTTTACTTGAATAATAGAGAATTAAAAATTCAAATTATGTACACATCAAAATCACAATTCGTCCATAGAGGTAATCATCCTCAATCCCAAGGGTTTAGACAGAATACGAAAGGAATCTAGCACATTGCTTTGTCTAAAAGAATATAAATTAAGAGTTGTTGTAGAGAGTAGAAAGAGAAATTTAAATATAGAAGTTCGGGATATAATTATGCCACAAGTAATTTAAGAAAATACAAAGATAAACAATAAGCAAAGGGAGCAAATGTCATGGCATAACACATGCCAATGGAACTTTACTTAAAATTATAGATAGTAAATCATGAACCAAGAGATTTAATCGCCATTGCATAAGCTTTATACAAAACCCAGATGTAAATTATAGATAGAGGGTGGTTACACACTTTCAAGTAAGGGTGTTCATGAGTTGTACAGATGAGAAAGGAAGTAAACAACCGAACCCATAAATCCATTGAAAGGTTAACCCTTATTTCTATCTGTGTATTTCACATAGAACTATAGTCCACGGTGGAGTAATGTAAATACTTAGAGCCATGAAATAGTGTATATGCACTTGGAATTTATTAACCTTTCAATATTCCAAAACTTACCATGATATACAATAATGGCAATATATATCACGTGAAATGGATGTGGGGCATTACACAGAGTTTAAGTGAATATGAAAAGAATTAATTTTAAAACCCGAGGGCTCGGAAGGTGACAGATATAGAGGCGGAATACAAGCACGATTACCAATACAAACTATCCACAAATTTTTACAGAATATTAAAGGTAACAAAGAAGTTTTGGGTTTACATTCTACAGAGAGAGGACCAGGCGGTTATGAGCCCTTCATTTTTCTAGGCCAAGTTCTTTTCCACATTTCAGGCCAACCACACAGAGGAAGACGTTCTAGGATTAAGTCTGAAACATTTACAACGTCGGAGTCAGAGTTCTTTTGGGTGAATACATAATCAAATGGGAAGAAATACTGCAGTGACCCTAAATTTCTTAGTGGGAAGTAATGGGTGACAAGAAACACAGTATATTTTCCATGTGAAGTTTCGAAGGTGGCGAGCCCACAGTGGACGCGACCACCTATTTTGTCCATCTCAAGGAGTACATCACAATCCTTCCATTAATAAACACAGACATCGTTAAATGCCTGCAAGGCGAAAAGACATATGCCATTAACATGAGTTCATAGCCCATTCAATGTTGGCCATGTCACCAGGTCGGGTAGGGTGTTCACACTATTTGGTTTAGGGTTTAGGTGTGGGTTAAGTGCATTAATGTGACATTAGGGTTTATGACCTCTCACACACTCGTTGGAAAAAAACAAATCCTTGAAAATTCTGTTGGGGTACATAGCTGCATTAAGTTTGAAAATCTATTCTAAAAATCCTTTTATGGTTAACTACAAGCACTCTCAGCTAATAGAATTCTTTACTTTAATTTCATAGCATTGTTTTGATAGATATTGTTTTGAAAAATATCTTAAAATTTCTCAAGGACACACGCCCTTAATTTTTACCCTTTTGTATCTTACACCAACATCTCCTTCCTGAATGACATAGATAGCCACATTTCTTTAAGTTCACTTGAATAATTATATCCGGAAGTATTTTTTCATCCCATAACACCAGGCTTCTTCCTCTTCTTAGTCTCAATCTAACCATTAAATATTGGAGGTTTTGTATTTTTAAATTCTCCCATAATTTCCACATGATGTTTCTCATGATTTTCTTTATTTGTTCCAATTTGTCACAATCCTCACTTGAAGTCTCAATTTCGTTAAAAATCGATCATAGAAAATTTTACGGCGGAAATATTTCCAATGGGAGAAATTAGCAGGTATGAAATTTTGGATGGGAGAATTATTTCTATAGAGGTATTTGGATGGATTTGGCTATAAATAGCCTCAAATTCATCTTAAAAATCTATTTCTAAACCCCTTCACCACAGCTTTGTGAGAGGAGAGGAGCAAAATCATTTTTTCCATATCAAATTCGAATTAGATCCTCCCCTTTGCCATGATTTTGTATTAATTGGAAGTTTTTTAGAGGTATTCACCCTATTTTATGGAAATGGGATTTTTTTCAAAGTCATTTCTCACTTATTTTCTAGGAATGTGAACTTTTTTTTGGAGGTATTTTTCCTAACCCTTGTTCTAGTTCGAAGTCCCTACCTTTCATTGATATCATAACTTACAATGCTCTTTATTACATGGATTGGGATTTTTCCAATTCCAAAGTGTTCCAGAGAGACAATGCATGCAAAATAAGTACATTTGTTTGATTATATTTGAGTGTAGGGGGAGCAAGTGGAATTAGATGGGAGACAACAAGAGTATTGTTACTACAAGGTGCACATGTGATAATTGGTGCAAGGAACGTGGAAGCTGGGAAGGACATCAAATACAATATTATTAGACAGACTAAGGTTACTTGATTCGATGTATTACCACTTGATTTGTCCTCCATGGAATCTTTCAAGAATTTTTCTCATGATTTTCAAGCCTCAAACCTTCCATTCAACATTTTAATGTAAGTCTTTCATTTTTTAGCTTACCCACTAGTCCACTAGTATTTCATTTTTCATCTTACTTGAATTCTGTTTTATTCTCTGATTTTTTTGATTTTGTGTTCCCAAATTTTTTAATAAGCCAAGTTATGAGCCCGATCAGTCTAGGAGTTGAATTTTCATTTTGGGTTGGTAGTAGAGCTATCCCACTTGCAAGAAATCATTAGTATTTTGGAGAGTTTATGTTCCCTTATTTTTTGAGTTTGTGTTCCCTGATTTTTTAATAAGCTAGTTTATGAGCTTCCTGAGTCTCATAGTTGAATTTTTATTTTGGGTTGGTAGAAGGCCCATCACACTATATAAATCATTGGTACTTTTCCAAGTTTATGTACCCTGAATTTTTTGAATTTATGTACCCTGATTTTTTAATAAGCCAAGCTATTAGCCTGTTGAGTCTCATAGCTCACTCTTCATTTTGGGTTAGTATCCCATACATTCCTTTCTTCTATCGTATCTCTCCTTGTTTATGCATTCATTCCAATATAGAAATTAGCATACTGGATTTATATATATTCTTGAACGACATGGTATTATTTGAGGTAGAATTCATGGTGCTTCACAGGACCCAATTGATTCATATGAAAGTTGTTTTCAACTCGTTATCAGTTGCATCAAGGGTTAAATTTATTGTATGTTTTTAACTTGTC
>SNQJ01S0197938.1:8736-25970 GCA_010110895.2 Picea sitchensis
CAATGTTTGCATAAAGTGTTGGTTGGTTTCGTGATCTAGGGAATTTCTCTGACTGTTTCTCTTTTGTTGACTTTGACAAGGTTATCAAAATGCATGTGACCCATTCTTTTGTGCCATAGCCAACTTTCATCTTCCTTTCCTAGACAACTCTTTTCATTTCCAATTTCACTTAACACATATATGTTGTTTGAAGTTCTTGCAGTTGTACCGACCAATTTCCTTGAACCTTCTCTTCTTATATCACACTTTTATGAATCAAAAGTAACTTTATGACCTTGGTCACACATTTTACTCACACATAGAAGATTATGTTTCATATCTTGTACCAGTAGAATATTTTGTGCCTTTTTATTCTTGTTCCCAATTCGAATTGTGCCTTCTGCAATGATTTTGGCTGAATTATCATTTCCGAAGGAAACTGATCCATTTCTTTCCCTTCGCATTGTAAGACACTTGTCTCTATCACCTGTCATGTGTTTTGAACACCCACTGTCAACATACCAACTGTGTTTCTTCTTCTTATATTGTAGACCGACTGTGCATTCTTCATTTCTATATTGATCTTGCTTTCTTATCGATGTCGTTTTCTGAGGTTCTTTTCTATGACTATTTTTATTTTGTTGAGGTTCTTTAGGAGGGACTGTCATTATGAAATTTTTGGCCACGTGTCCAAAATTGTTACATTTGTAACATTCCACTTCAGTGCTCAAAGATTCAAACTTGTTGTAACTTCTTCTTTATGTTTCACTGGGTCTTCTTGAGTAGCCCCTTTGTGTATGACTCTCAAAGTTTTTATTGTTCCTGTTGTTAGCTCTGCAATTCATAGATTTATGTCCAAAATTATTACATACATAACATAAACCAAAAAATACAGTTTGATACCTGGGAGTTGAAGATCTTCTGAAAGAAGGTGCTCTTATGAATCATTCTTCTTCTTGAGGCCTATCTGTCTATTGTTGATTCTGAAATCTGAATCTTCTCGACGGAGGCGTGTCTCTATAATCTTCCTTGTACATCTTCCTATCCCCTTTGATTGTTTCTGCATAGATTTTTGGATTTGTTTCTTGCTCTGTTGTTTTGGATCTTGATCCCTTTTCTATCTGATTGTATCTAAGTCCAGAATTGTCAAGATGAGATTTTTGACTATTGATAATGTCATCCAAAACTTTTGAGCTATTCTGCATATTTTTCTTTTGAATATCCTTTCTTAGTGTGACAATCTTTGCTTCAAAGATTCCAATGATCTTGTCCTTTTCTTCTAGTTGTTCTTTGAGTGCTTCTTCAATTATTTTATATTCTTCTATTTGAACCTTCAATCTTGTGATCATTTGTTCTAGTTCTCGAGTGTCCTTTTTCTTGTCTAGTTTTGCTTGTAGTTTCTTGTTTTTCTTCTTTTCTCTTATTATAACTTCCATGGAACAAATTAATTCTTCTTGAAAGTCAATTCTTGCCTCTTCAATTTCATATTCAACTTCTTCATATCCTTCTTCGACTTCTTCATATTCTTCTTTGGAGTCTTCTTTGTCAGAATATTTTACTGCGATGAATAAAACTCTTCTTGTCTCACTGTCACTGATTTCATCTTCATCTGACGATGAGATGTCTTCTTTGATGCATAAGATTTTCTTGAAATATTTCTTTGTAGTTATTTTGCCTTTATATGTGTGTTTGCCTTTTTAGTAACCTTCATCATTTCTCTTTTTCTTATGAGGACATTTGTTATAAAAATGACCAATACCATCACAATGAAAACAAATTAAAGGAATATTACCTCTATGCCTACCATTGGTTCCCTTGTTCAGTCTTTTGACGAAGTTGGCCACTTCTTCATCAACTTCTGAGACGTCGATGTTGATGCTATATTCTTCTTGTTTCTTTTTCTTTCTTTGATCTTTTGGATGATTTGAAGGTTGCTTCTTTTACATCTGGATTTTCCTGTTCAGTTCTCATTTCATATGTTGTGAAGATTCCATGCAGTTCATCCATGCTTATTGTGTTCATATTCGATCTTTCTTCTAGTACTGATATCTTATGGTTGAATCTCATAGGAAGAGATATTAGTACCTTTTGAACAATTACAGATTCTTTGATTTCTTCTCCCAATCCTATGATTACATTCACTGTTTCTTCAACTCTTAAGAAGTAGGCTGCAATATTCTCATCTTCCTTAATTTTTAGTTGTTCGAACTGACCTCTGTAAGTTTGAAGTTTTGTTGCTTTGACTTTTGTATCTCCTTCATAAATATTTCGAAGCTTGCCCCAAATATCTTTGGCGTATTTACAATGTGAAACTTTGGTGAATATTGTTTCACTGAGACCATTCAAAAGTGCATTTCTAGCTTTGGAATTATTCTGACCAAGTTTCACTTCTTTTTCATTTGTTGGTGGAACTATTGGTATTGTGTATCCATCCATCTACAATTGATTTCCAAATTTCAAACCCTTGCACTTGTATATATGTCTTCCATGCTTATGCTCGAAAAAGCATACTTCTATCCATCAAAGTGTGGTATTCCATTTTTATATGATTGGTACTCTCCATGATCTACCTTCGGTGGTTAAATGTGATTTATGAAGGAACAACTTCTTTGATACGGAAATCATTGGATTCTTGAGAGAGGTTGAATCAGTAATTGTGTAATTATAATCATTTTTCTCCAAATAATCCAATGTTATATCAATGTAGGATTAATATCAATAATGAGCAATAGAAATGAACAATCACACATACTGTACACCAATGTTTTAAATGGAAACCGTCGGAGAAAACCATAATGCTTTATCTTATATGTCTTGAAGAATTACATTCATTGGAAGAACCAACTTCGCTGTTTTCCATATGCAAAAGCGGAAGGAGGCTCCAGCCCTGGTTTCTCGGGCTACAACACAGAGCTCCAACTCTGAATTCTCTGGCTACAACTATAAGGAGGTTACAACCCCCTGTGTTATCTGGCTACAACCGGAAGTTGGCGACAACCACCTGTCCTTGCTTACAGTTCAACCTTTCCCTAAGTAAGTAGGAATGATGGAACCCTTTCACACTATTCTATGAGATATACCCAGCGTAAACATGTACCAATAAACCTAAACCAGCCATCAAGCCATGCATCAACTATACCTCAACTTGTAATCAGCATACCCATAAACAAGTGCATCAACCATGCCAACCTATATAAAACAAATGCACAATCAACTGTACCTTAAACAAGTGCATCCAACTATGTGCAAAGTATGTACCAATCATGTGTGTCAAGCAATCATCAACTATGACTCATCAGCTAATGTACCAACATCATCAACTATGTACCCCTCATGTATGTGCCAACTCATCAACTACTTGTCTCAACCATGTACCCAACTTGTACCTCAACCAAAACCCTCATCAATTTCATCATCCAAATATATGATTTGTAACTATTTAATAGACCTGATGTATATGATAGCATACCTACAAACCTTCCCTAACTTTAACAACATGAGATTAACATTTTCATCAAACATTTCTTTGTGTCTTACAAGACTAGTTTTAGATTAGTCAACAACCCTAACCCAAAATAATCATAAATTTGTTACTGTAATGAATAAAGATATGAAACTATTAATGTTCTTCGATTGTGTTTATGCAATTCCTCGAGGTTTCACTACTTGGAACCTCTCATAAAATGATTCATAGCAAAAATGACATACCTTATTTGTGTGGTTTATTCTGAAGAGTGACCTTGAAGTTCCTTGAATGAGAATATTTTTGAATTAATATAGGCTAATTGCACATACTATATATTGTGTCTCTTAACACATTTTGGTGACACAATTTGGATATCATATGAAGAAGTTATGACATTTTACCCAAAACACTTTTATTTTGACTAGTTTGAGGACCAGCCCTGAGCCCTATTTTTCCTGAGTAACTCCAAAACTAAAATGACCCACAAACTGAATTTTTTAACCTGAGATGCTTGGATATGTTTCCTCAATGTAATATCAATTTAAAAATATTAAAATTATAAAAAAAAAAAAAAAAATTTTATTTCAAAAATGGTGAGATGACTTGAAAAAAACATGCCTTAGAGAGAAAGCATCATCAAAGAATTTATCCTTCCTTGAATTTCAGCATGCCTTATTTTCTTCACTTTCCCTGGAAATTTGGCTTAGATATCCTTTGGTTACCTCAAAAACTATGAGTATTATATATTCTCAAGTGTGTCTTAAATGGGAGACATCCTTGCCTCTATTTATGCTTTCGGCCGACACCATTAAAACATCTTCTGGAGGTCACTTTTGCCCTTTCCTTATTTTAGGGTTAACCCTTCTAATTTCTCCATTAAATTTATTATTGAATTAATTTATTTTTTGTATTCAATTTGAATTATAGTAAACTCATCACTTCATATTATTTACCTTTTAAAATCTCTTAAACCACTTTGACTACTTTGACCTTTTGGGGCTTCTAGATGACATATGAGGGTCCTCCAACTTTGTAAGGTCATAACTCTCAAACCGTGAGGGTATGTGGCGTTCCATATACCAGAAATGGAATGAGATGTAATATCCATATAGAATAGTATTAATTGAAAATATATCAAAACTCATCCTTTATCAATCAAAATAAACTTGGGTTCATTACCCAAACACAGGTTCTCCAACTTCTCATATTACTAACTCTCAAGCATTGAGGAGTTATGTGACGTTCCACATACCAGAAATGGCATGACAGGCTATCCATATAGGATATTTTCACTGACAAATTCATTGGGGTTCATCTCATTCAATTCCCACAAATAAGCATGGGTTCTCTAATAGATCCCATACTTAGGATAACTCAATCATAAAAGCTGTCTTCAAAGTGAAGGATTTCACCATAGGGGACCACTTTGGAGTTCATACATTTCTACTTATTATGTCCATGAGAAAGAAATAATGAGTCATGTTTACATCAAACAATCTTGGGTCATTACCCAAAATTATGCTATAAGAGTTTGTTGAGGGTTGACATTAATGAAAACTAACCTTAATCAATAATATCCCCTTTGGCGTGATGGCAACACTCTGATGCAATACATAATATTAACTCATGTCCCTAGAACCATGCCTTTGTCCCCACGCCTCTTCATGCATATGATAAATCTCTCCCTTTGACATCGATGGAAGGTATCCTCCATCCGAGGGATTGCTCCCCTTGATTGGCTTGTCCTCTTATGGTGCTTCCTCGTGTAAATATAGAGACATCAGATAAGCATTCAAAAAGAATTCATTTTGTAGTAGAAATAACTCCAAGTCTCTAGCGAAGATATTAGAGGATTCCTATGGAAGTGGTTTCGAAGATGTAAATCACTTGTTCTTTTATTGCTTACATATTTCATTCCCAGATGTTGTTTTACTTAACTTTCTCCCGTGAAAGTGATACTTTGATGGTTTTGTGCTTCATCTTGGAGCCATCCTTTGGGTCTTTAGAGATACTAATGGCACTTTTATTATCACAATGGTGGAATGGGCTCATCATACTCGCTTGTATATGCAATGAGTTTGTTGTTCAAAGGAACTTGTGTACAACTTATGATGTTCTTTTAATATATACTCTGCATTGGTTTAGCAGATAAAGATATGATGATTGTTTCTTGCTAGCCATGATGCTCTGTATACCCAAGTAGAACGCTTCTCCACTAGTACTTCATCGATCATCAATACCTTTGCCCAATCTTTTGCATCTATGTAGGAAATAAGTGATAGTCCTTTCCTTTTGGATACCATAAAGGACATACAAGAGTGGGTTGAATAAAGGGGGATCTGGCCAGATGTCTGCGGCTTGGTGTATATCATCGAAGTGACATATTCAAGCTAGGTAGTCATTTCATGTTTGAGGTCTTCTTTGATTTCAGTGATTGATGCGGCAATGGAGGAATGCATGTTTTATTGATGGTGAAAATATTAGCACTAAGTTGTCTCACTTATTATTGGGTCTCGTGAAATTGGGTGTAAGGTATTGATGAGCTTCAAAATATGGCTATGGGTATGGGCCATGATGTGAGAGCCCAAAAGAGGTGGGCGGGGTTAAAAAATTTTGCTGAAAAATTGAAAGGTATGAATGTGATAAGGGTGAAGAGATAGGAAATCAATGGGATAGGTCTCAAATAATGAACAAAAAGTTCCAGGACCCAATTTTTACCTACTTGGAGTTATACTTTAGTCAGAAAGAATCTACGATGATAGAAATACCCAAATCTTACCGGGGAATAAATGTATGATTTGACAACTTCGAACCACAGTTACAACAATAGATTTTGTATGTTTTATTTGTTTTTCCATCCCCAAGGGTTAGGTATTGAAGGGTTCTACAAACAAGGGTTTGCCCTCTACTATAGATCTCTAATATACGATCTGTGAGGTCCAATAGTAGTACTTGGCCCAATATCTCGGAGAACCAACTAAGGAGGATGGGTGTGCCATAGTTGTACTACCCGAAATACCAGTGCTAAGTATCTTCGAGTTCTCTTCACCGGTGTCACTATAGCGGTCAGGGGAGACCAATGGTTTACCTAAGGGCTTGAAATCTAGGCTGATACGTATACATGTGTTGTTTGATCGCTACCACTCGAAGGGGTATAACGCTCGGTTACAAAGGGTATTATGGATGTGTATACCACTTATTACGTGTATGCATCCCTTAGCCATGGTTTTATGCATGCAACGATAGATCTCTATAACCAAAGACCTTTGGAATACGTCTATACCTTGAAAGAATTTAACCCACAATTTTCTACCAAGTAAAGTGCTCGTGCCGCCTTGTAATATTCGGATAAAAGTATGCATAATAGAAATAAAATGATAGCAATGGTAGATAAACAACAATATAATAGAATAACATACAATAATACTGGAAAGAATCGAGGAATAGCACAGAAAGAGGGCAGATTAGAGAGCAATGTAAATTGCCTCTTTAGAGGGGCAACCTCGATTGAGAAAATCTCTATTACAATAATATCAAGACAATGGTTCTCATACCTTGACTCTTATTTATAATAAATAAGTCTATCAAAAGAACCATCTAGAGGAAGATCATTTAGAAGTGGAATCTTCTATTAGGTCTTCTTACATTTATTATTCTTCCTTATTTCTAGGTATATTAATATTGAACTTTATTACACATGAATATATTATTCTACCACCATGAAGGGTGCGGTCCCTAACAATGTCAATCCAATATGAAACCTCTGAAAATATGCTATGGAAAATGAAAATTGGAAACAAAAAACCCTAAAATTACAATATGTATAGAGAAACACACAACCTTACAACTTATGAATAATAGTTCTCTAGGTAGAGCCCATTGTTAGGATCAGGACAAGGGTTTCTTCTATAACCAACCACTAAAGCTTCCAGTTTAGGAAGAGATAGAGGACCCATAATCATAGCTTCAAGAATATGTATTTAAAATCTGAAATCCAGCCACACTCGAATTGTATCCTATTTCGTGTCAATTGGAATGGGGTTGGATACACATTTTTTCAACCGTAATGGATAGATGAATCCTTCTTTAAGTATTTTTTCACCCTTCATTGGTGTTGTTTCTTTCCTAGGGTTCACTGGTCGCAATGTTTTTTGAACTGATTTAGCATTCGTGTAAGTTCGAATCTTGTGCTAGATAATCTGAGGATAAATTCTGACATTTCCTCATAAGACCAATAAAAAACATGTCATAAATGCCTTAAAAGGGTCATATATGAACAAATCTCTTCTGGAGAACAAGTTGCCCCAATAAAAAAAATCCATGACATCAGGGGTCTTGTAGATATCGATCATGATAGTCTCTGAAATATTTTCCATGTTCATAGGCATATATCCCGTGAGTTTCCAGAGGTTTCAATGGATGATTAATGTCTCCAATCATGGTCGAATGAAATTCTCCTTTATCTACATGACTCATATCAGGAAGGAAAAAATACCTATGATGTAACTCTTCCCAAGGTCATTCAAAACCTTTCATCACCTCTAGGATTTCCTTGTCCGAAGGGAGTATGATGTCTAAGAAATCATGATATTTATAGGAATTAAGATCCCATATAGGATCTAAAACGAGATCCACTTCCTTTATTGAGGTAAGAGATGGATCTTCATATGCAGTAGCTCATTGAATTTCTTGGTATGCTATATTTTCTACAAACAATGGCACTGCCATTATGGTATGTTCCAATCTATCCCCCGAAGTTGATCGAGGAGGTAGATTCCAAAAATATTCAAATTAAGAAGTTCAAAAAGATATAACTTGAAATATATCATATTTTAGCATAGATTGTTCATTTCATCCTTAATACAGAAGAACATAATGCATAAATCTTTAAAAAGGGCCATATATGAACAAATATCTTATGGAACAAAGGCATTTAATAAAAAAATTCATGACATCGGGGTTTTGTAGATATCGTCCGGGAGATAGTCTTCGAAATATTTTCCATGTTCCCTTCGACATATATCCCATGAGTTGCTAGAGGGTTCAATGGATGATTAATGTCTCCAATCATGGTTGAACGAAATTATCCTTTATCTACATGAATCAACGTCGGAAGGAAAAAAGAGCTATGATGTAAGTCTTCCCAAGGTCGTTTAGGAACTTTCATCACCTCTAGGATCGCCTTGTCCTAAGGGAGTACGATGTCTAAGAAATCGTGATATTTATAGGAATTAAGAACCCATATAGGCTCTAAAACGAGATCCACTTCCTCTATTGAGGCAAGAGATGGATCTTCATATGTAGTATCTCATTGAATTGCTTGGTAAGCTATATTTTCTACAAACAATGGCATTTCCATTATGGTACATTCCAATCTATCCCCCGAAGTTGATGGAGGAGGTAGATTCCACAAATATTCAAAGTAAGAAGTTCAAAAAGATATAACTTGAAATATATCAGCCTTTATCATACATTGTTCAAGAACAATGAGAATGACATTAATTTCTAATGAAGGTGTTGCAAAATAGAAAGTACACATCAGGGAAGGATACATCTCGAAACCCCAATTCATTGTTTCCCAATCTGAATTTTCAATCAAAGGGACTAAAAATGTTGGTGACACAATATGATTGGTACGAGAGATTGAGAACCTAATGAACAATTGTTATCATCCTCTCATGGAAACATAACACTCGAAAAAATCGTGGAAACTATAGTTATCATGGCATACATCCAACTTATTCCTAAGAGTACATTATAGTCGAGAGGTGCGTTGACTTCTACTTAGGCCTACGGTTTTCCTCTAACTAGATGGGGAAGAAAGAAGGTATAATACCAGGTGGTCTAAACGTATTACCATCGAATTTCATAAGAAATGTAGGAGATAGAGATACATTAGGTGAGCCAATAGATCACAAACATGATAGTGACATGACACACGTCGAAGCACCTTCATCCACCACGGTCATGAAAAATATATGTTTTGAACATGAATTCATGGTGTAAACCACTACAATATGAAATGCAATGTGATATGGAAGGAGAGGCTTGACATTAGAAGTGTCAAATATGATGGAAAGTGAGTTAGAGGATTCAAAATCCCTTAAAGAACCATGATGCATTTTTTTTTTATAGGAAACTCTGGATAACTTATAGTGTGGACATAACACAAAGTGTTTGGGCCAAATATTTAATAATAGAATAAATTTGAGGCACTCTAGTGTTCGAATTGTGAAATGTTTGTTTCAACACACCTTTTAGTATGTGAGGCATTGAGTGTGTCATCGGTTTCTCTATATGGATAGAGTTTGAAGGTTTTGGTAACTCCTTATCATTTTTTGAAAACCCAGGATTCCTGTAATCATGATCTCTGGTTTCCAAATTAAGATCTTACTTCATCATATAGAAATTCAATGTTCTGGATTTTGGTGTGGGGGTACCCTGATTACCCCCATCCATATTAGGTGTCAAGGAAGTACCCTACATTATATTTTGTCCTTATAGAATCAAGTTAGTCAAAAAAATAGGTTGTTGCTACATTAACAAGTGCTGAGCTTCCTCGAGTTTGGAGAAGAGGTGAGTCAGGTGATATTCTTTGTACAAAGTTTACATGGAAAATTTACCTTCCACTTTTCATTCTTTGCACCCCAATCATTATTACCATCCTTTTTATCGTTTCACCCACCACTTTTCTTTCCTTTTATTTTATTTTTATTTTGGCTTGTTGAGACCCTTTGGTGTTGTTGACTACACACTGTGTACATTCGATGACTAGGCATTGGGGGTGGTCAAACCAGGGGCATGACCTGCCATAGTTTGTTGAATGGAAAACTTCTACATCTGATTAGAAATCAGATTTGTGTATTTTCTTTATGACGAATCGACAATACCATCGGCATGTGACCCCGATTTCGGTTTTGAAAATTCAATATTCAATCGTGGAACATCTAGAATTATCTCATAGAGCATGCCTAAATGAGAGTAAATGAGATCTAATTTTTGTTCTCTAAAGATCACTTGCTCTTAAATGAACCTCTTAAAAAGTCTGACATCCTTATAAATAGGGAGTAATGAATGAGAACCAGTATAAAATAAACTCTTGAGGAACCATGGCCTTAATCAAACTTTTTCGTCTCCTCCATTCCCAAATGTGATTAGAAATGTGGGTGTCTTTGTTTTGTTCAAAATTAACCAAAATATTTTTGTCGACATCATACTAGACCAAGAGTTGGAAATGATTAATAAATACCATGGATAGATCACCAAAAGTTCCAAAATTAGACCCCTCCATCTATATATCCCATTTGGAAGTGCTTCCTATGATAGTGCATTGGAATAATTGTAACTAAATGGAGTCATCGTTCAACAAATTAGAAGATCACCATAAATGAAACATCGTCACATGATCTCTAGGATATTCACCACTCTTACCTTTGAATTTTGGTATATATGAAGGAATTTTGGTAAGAACTAGAGGCCAATTAGGGTTATGACAAATCAGATTGTTCATTAACTTGGAAAAATTTGGCAAATGAAGGTTTTCCAAAAAAGGAAGTCTAGGATGCGACATTGAGTTAGGAAACATAGGATTAACAAACCCCGAATTAGTACCCTGAAAGGACGATCCTAGATTGAAGATGGAACTAGGATGCTAGGAAGAGTTTGTGGATGGGACAAAGGTTTGGATGAAACCATGTTTCCCCTAGTTAAGTGGAGGAAAAACTCCACCCATGTGGTTCCTAAACAAAAAGTAGTGTTTCCCCTATTGACCCTCCTTGCAAAGAAAAATCTCCTTGCATCGGGACATTCTTACCGAGAAAGGGGTTTCCCCTGTGACATCATTTGTGAGGAAAAATAGCCTTTCATGGGATTCCATTGACCATGGAAATGGTTTCCCTGTCGACACTACAGACATGGTGAAAGGATTACTTATGAACCCACCATATAGTGTGAACAGAGTCAAAGTAGAAGGCATGCTAGTGGATTGAAATACACTACTCATAGAACCATCCCATCCCATGAATGTGTTAGGGCCAAAATAAGGGAACAAACCACTCCCTATGGAGGGAAACAATAGATAAATATGACCTCCACCACAAGGAACAACTTGGTGGGGATAGAAAACTCCCACCAACGTTAGAGATTTTTACTAGTGATTGGGAACCAGTCAAGACACTTTGCATGCTCATCGATGACATACCAAATTAAAAATCATTGGTTGTCGAAAGTATGTATGGTTTTTCCTCAAAGGCGAAAGTGGAATAACTTGATAAAGAGTAGAGAGCCATTTATTGAGTAGTTGATCCAAGTGGATATCGATTGCCACCCACATATTCCAATTACGACTCAAAATAATTTTTTTGACAATTTTGACAGTTACTATTTTAGCATTTTTTAACTTTTAGGGCCATTTCGAGGGCCCTAATTGAAGGTTTTTATGGATCAAGGTTCTCAATGATATAGGAAGATGATTGGTCCTCAAATGAATCTCCTCAAAGATACCTTTCAATGGGCTATCATACTCCTAAAAGCGGAGATTGTATACAAAAGTTGACAGCCAGGAAGTTGATGTACTAACTTACCGAATGAGGTCCTGCAATTTGGTGCTTCATCTCCTAGGGTTGAGTTTTTTGGATGTATGGGATTTTTCATTCTTGTTTATTGTGAGCCTTGAGCCTCATTTAATTATCTTCTTGTGAATTAGTGCAACCTTCACATCTCTTCCGAGAGATAAGCCACCACCATTCCAACAAGCTTGTTTGTTGCGTATTACAGTTTCAACTTATTTCCTTATTGAATAGAAACGCATTCTTGTATCTTTTTATTTTGTGTTAAGAACTGTTAATAATCCGTATTCATTTCTTCTACTCATAAATCCATGTCAGTGGTATCAGATCAGTGCGCTCCTTGTCATCTTAATGCATGTCCCCAATGAGGTCAAAGAACATACAAGGTTGGGTCTTGAGCTTGTTTACTCTTGAGGACAAAGCTCTTGCATGCCAAGTGACCTCTCATGGTAGGAGAAAATAAATGTGATGGGACATGAGATCCTTTCACATTGTTGATTGAGAATCCCTCATGCAACAAAGGAATGAATGATGGATAGTTTTCATGCAAATCCTTGACGACTACCAATGAGTGACACATCTTCTTCGAGGTGAAGGTGCCACCCCTTCAAGGTACAAATAAAATTGATATTCCTATGTTGAAATTTAGATAGATGCATATGTTGTAGACAAGTGGTTGGATCTACTAGAAGAGTATTTTTTGTACATAACTTTTGAATAAATGTGCTTTGCTCTCCTTAAAGAGTCGTTCCCCATGTCCAAATATTGGTAGGAAACGATGCATGAGAAAAATGAAAGCAGTTAACCCTTACTATTTAAAGTCCTGACCACCTAGGGAGTTGTCAAGGAGGTTATTGGGGAACAATGTTACCTTGTTAGAAGTTATGATGACTTGTATACTAAATGAACCACACTACGGCAAGAAAAGAGACCAGGCAGTGCCGGATTTCACAAATATGTTTCATACCTTGTACCAAGTTGGGTATCAAAGATTGAGAGATACATATGGTGCTCAAGTATGGTAACGCTCTTCATGAATACATCGGAGACAAATGGAATTTTTTTGGACGTCTCATCCTTAGGTGCGGCCTCTGGAGATATCTTTGTCAATCGGCCAAGCTCAACAAAAATAATCAATTTGGGCAGGAACTCCTCTAAAAAATCAGGAAAGGGTGGCCCGACCCGCGAGAGAAAAAAAGGATAGAAAGATGGATAATGCTCAGACCCTTAGGTCAAGCGAGAAAGCAAAGAAGGACAACGGAAAGAGAAAGATATTGGGAAGTGCGACTTCACCAATATCCCTTGGCATAACACTGTTGTATGCCGCTCAAAGAAATCGCCCGTGGCCAAAGTGAAAGCCTTTGAATCAAATCTAGGTTGGAGACTCGAGCGAACTAGAAGGGGAAGACAAATGGTGACCACGAGGACGATGCCTGTTACTACAAGTTCCATCCTGGTGAAGCAGACGAGCCAAAATAAAGTGCCACCATTGCTACCACCAAGATCCATCCTGGTGAACTAGGAGAGCCAGATGAAGGAGAACACCTCTTCCATTCATACCTGTGGGTAAAAGGCACCCCGTTGCACTTCATCATCGATAGTGATAGCCATAAGAACCTCATATCAAAATAGGTCATCAAGCGGCTGGCCTTGCCGACAACACCACACCCACAACCCTACACCATTGGATGGCTCCGTCAAGGAAGCAATATTCATGTCAGCCAACATTGTCGACTATTGTATGACATCAAGCCCTTCAAAGACGACGTATTTTGTGATGTTGATCCTCTCAAAGTTTGTGATGTTCTTTTGGGCCAACCTTATTTATGGAAACTTCATGTTGTATATGAGTCTAGGCCTCGTAGTGTTATTATTACTTTGAAAAGGAAATTGTAAAGGATACCTGAGGCAGTCCCACCTAGTGCTATTTCCTTAATCTCTACTAAGCAATGCAGGAAGGTTATCTCTTAGACGGGGAAGTTTGTATTCTTCATGATTTTCTCTTAGAATAAGAAAAAGATCACAACCACATCCAAGGTCTCTGCGGCCGACCTCTCCACATAGCAGAAGCAAGTAGATAAGGTCATGGAAGAATAGTTAGATATCTTCTCCTCACCTACTGGGGTACCTCTGCATTGCTAGGTCAAGCACCCCATCGATCTGACCCCCGACGCACCGTTGCGCAATGGGCCAGTCTATCGCCTCTCTCTGTTAGAGAATGAGGAGATCAAGTGACATATCCAAGAACTTATCCATAAGGGGAACATACATCCCATCTCATCACCTTGCGGGAGCCCAATCATGCCGGTATAGAAGAAATATGGAACCTGGTGACTTTGCATTGATTACCAGGCTCTGACTAAAATCATAGTCAGAAACCGATACCTAATTCCGTGAATAGATGACTTCCTTGATCAACTCACATTGGCCAAATACTTCTGTAAGATTGATATGAAGTCTGGCTACCACCAAGTCCCGATAGAATAGACAGATGTATGTAAAACTGCCTTCAAGTCAAAGGAAGGCCTTTTTGAATGGTTGGTCATCCCCTTTGGTTTGAAAAATGCTCCAACCACTTTCATGAGGATTATGGATGATATCCTGTGACCATTCACCAATACTTTTATAGTGGTGTATCTGGATGACATTCTCATTTATGTCAAGACTTGGGCTGAACAATTGCAACATATTCAATAGGTTTTGCACACCCTGTTGCAGCACAATCTATATGCCAACTTGGAAAAATGTGCGTTCCGCATGGACAGGGTTCATTACCTGGGCTACATAATTGATCATCATGGTGTACATGTGGATCCAGACAAGATCCAAGTCATCCATGACTTGCCATCCCCAACCACACTCACTAACCTTCAGATCTTCTCTGGCCTTTCCAATTTATACCACATGTTCGTGTTGGGATTCTCCCATATTGCATGGGCCCTCATCCAAATAACCAGGGGTGGTGGTAAGGAGAAATTTACGTGGGGCCAGTCCCAACATCAAGCATTCGATGGTTTTAAGTAGCACTTATGCTCAGCACCAATAATTTCACTACCAGACCTGCAACATCCCTTTGAGATCGAGACAAATGCTTCAGACTATGCGGTGGGTGTCGTTCTCACTCAACACGACCACCCCATGGCCTATCAGAGTGAGACACTATTAGATGCTTTATGCAATTAACCTACTTACGAAAAAGAAATGTACTCCATTGTGCAAGCCTACCGCCAGTAAAGACATTACATTCTTGGGAAGGAGACATTCATCCACACTGATCATAAGCCACTGTAGTTCATGTAAACACAAGGAAAATTACATAATTGTTGCCATCAAAAGTAGTCCACATACTTGCAACAATTCCACCTCAACATCAAGTATAAAATAGGAAGCACCAATCATGTCGTTGATTGCCTCAGTAGACCGCCATTCATGACACTCACCATGGTGCTAGACTCTTGCAGCCATGAGACCTCTAGATGGCCCCAAATCTATGAGACAGACTCGAACTTCGCTACCACCTACCAAATGTTGGGTGCAAACACGGTTGTCGATGATTTCCATATTCAAGATCGGTTGTTGTGTCTTCTGGGCCATATCTATGTTCCATGAAGTGAGCGAGTGAATATGATATGGTAATTCCACTATAGTCGGGTGGTAGGACACTTCGGCATCAAAAAGATAGTAGCGATGCTTCATAAACATTTCTACTGGCCGAAACATCGACAAGAGGTCAACAAGTATATCAGGTCTTGCACTACCTGCGCTATTTCCAAACCAACCACTAAGAAACATGGCCTATACACCCCTCTTCCTACTCCTGACTAGACATGGGAATCCATCTCAATGGACTACATGTCAGGCCTCCCATCCACCAAGCGGGGAAATGACTGTGTTTTTGTGGTTGTTGATCACTTTTATAAGATGGTGATTCTAGTTGCCTGCAAGAAGAACATCACAACAAAGGCCACTGCTAATCTCTTCTTTGAACGAGTCTGGGTACATTTTGGAATCCCACAAACCATTGTCTCATATCAGGACATTCAATTTCTTATCACATTTTAGTCGATGCTCTGGTCATTGCTAGACACCAAGCTCACCAAATCCATGGCCTTCCACCCCCAGACAGATGGCCAAACCGAGGTTGTAAATCGAATGATTGTGCATATCCTTTGCTTGTATAATTCAAATCACCCTCGCACATGGGATGAGATCCTTCCATATGTCCAACATAACTACAATCGATCCCTGCATAGCTCAGTCGACCATGACCCCTTTCAGGTGGGGTTGGGATTCCAACCATTGGGTCCCATAGATGTTTCACTTCCCCTTGCGGTCACCTCGATCGACTCATATCTTGCTCCAATTGAAACTGAAAAAGCCACCCAGTTCATTGAGCATATTGAGCACATCTTCCAATAGGTTCAACATATCCTACATAAGTCCAATGAAAAGTATAAGCAATGCCATGATCAACATTGGGTGCCACATAAGTTTCAGGTGGGCATCAAATTTTGGTTGCACTTGCATAAATAACACCTTATAGGATCCCATCGGAAGCTTCACCCACTCCGTTATGGGCCGTACACCATCATTCAACGTGGATCTCCTTCACCCTTATTTCCCACCATTATTGGACACCTCAGACATAGCAGAGCAGCTGAAACAAAAAAAGATTAATCCTGACTACATACAATAGGAATCTATTGATCATATTGTGGACACACAAATCAAGGGCACTCGACAGCAAAGGAACCAACTTTATCGAGTCATCAAAGCAGGGAAGCTCTTGCACCAAGGCAAGTGGCTCACCCGAGACCAAATTCAATAGAAATTTCCTCATCTGATGGGGGAAATCAACACAATGGATAAAATTGCTTACTAAGGAGGGAGGATTGATCCAGGTGGATATAGGTGGCCACCCACCTTTTCCAACTAGCTCAAAATAGTTTTTTGACAATTTTGGGAATTTACTATTTTTAGCAGTTCTAACTTTTGGGGCCATTTTGAGGGACTAAATCAAGGTTTTTCTGGATAGATATTTTCAATGATATATAAAGGAATTATTGAGCCCCCAAAATGAATCCCCTTGACGATACCTTTCCAATGGGCTATCATACTCCTAAAACAGAGATCGTATGCAAAAGTTATGACCAGGGGAAGTTGATATTCTAACTTACCCAGACAGGGCCCACATGACTTTTGGTGCTTCATCTCCTAGGGTT
>SNQJ01S0197939.1:0-17120 GCA_010110895.2 Picea sitchensis
CAAACCAAGTACATATAAAATATCCTTCATCTTCATAGGTTTTCCGGAATCCAATTTGTAAGATGCTTCTCCTATTCCTTTAATGGGATACTGATAGTCATCACCAAGCTTCACCTTGTGAGGTGAATCCTTCTGAACTAATTCTGAGAAAGAATCCTTGTAACCTGTCATGTGCTTTAGAAACACCACTATCAATAAGCCATGTGTCACTTCCATGAGTAACTGTACATGTAAGAGAGGATATCGATACATATTCTTTGCTTGAGTCATCTTCTTTGGCTCTCTCTTGATTAGGTTCATCATCTTCTGTGACATGAGCACGATGTCTTTTGTACTTTCCTTTTCTGACTTGACCTTTAGAGTTGGGACAATTTATTGCAATGTGTCCCATCTTCTGACATATGTAGCATCTGTAATTTGAGAAATCCTTCTTAAACTTTTGAGTCTTTTGTAATCCATGAGGCTTCTTGTGTGAGTGAACTTCTTTCTTGCTCTTTCCTTGTCTTGAATGAGCTGCTAGAGCTTGATTTTCTTCATCACCTAGTTTCTCTTCTCTTGTTGCCAATCTAGCTTCTTCCTGAGTGCAATCCTCCCAAAGTCTGCTAAACCTTGTTAGCCTTCTTCCTTAACATATTCCCTGAATGAGTGATTCCCAAGATCCGGGGAGAGCATTCAAGGTAGTCATTACTAATTCAGCTTCTTCGATTGTGTCCCCAATGGCTTCAAGCTGTTCTTTGATTTGAGACACCCTTGTGAAGTAGGATTGGATAGTTTCTGAACTTTGCATCTTCACATTCTTGAGTTGTGTCCTCAAGGTCATCTTCCAGTTGATATTCTTGCCTTCATACAATCGAGATAAGGCATCAATCATTTGCTTGGGAGTTGTCAATGATGAGACATGAGGGATCAAATGATCCTTGATAGAATCAACAATGATTCTCTTTGCCTTAACTAGGTTCTTTTTGTACTTTTCTTTGTCCTCATCTTCATTTGGTTCTGGAACTTCTTCTTTGACGAAATCTTCTAGGTCATTCTCTTCTAGAATGAGCATCACTCTATACTTCCATGCTCAAAAGTTATCAACACCCTCAGGCTTCTCATCAAGCTTGGTACTAGGTGCCATTTTGTCCTTGAATGGTAATACAATAAGAAAAAATGAAAACTTTTCAAAGAAAGGTTTTGAACTTACCAGAGAGTGTGTTGTGCCAAAGTGAATTGCTCCAACTTCAATCTGTTGCTGCCAAGACGTCTTGAGCTAGGGTTTATGAGAAACCCTAATTTTTCAAAATGTGAATTTTGGAATTTTGCTACGAGGGATAGATGCACCCTCCTTAGGCGAGCTCCTTTATATCTTTACTTTGACTAGCGTCCTCCAAAAAGTGGGAGAAGTCACCTTCCAGGGTTTTGTGTAGTTGCCAACAGTTGTAGTTTTCAAATCTTCGTCAAATTGAGAATCTAAACCCAAGGAAAGATGCACTAGGGTTAGGAGAGTCTACCTATGGTCTTGATTTCTCCAGCGAGTCCTTCTAGACTGTGAAAATGGCTTCTTTCAGGCCTGCTCTGATACCATGTTAAAATTTCTCTTAAGCAGTTAAGTGTATTCAATATTCTTTAACTTTAAGCTATTAAAACAATAACTGCATGCATACGGATCACTGAAAGAAAGACATCCACATTATACACAAGATTTATCCTGGGAAACCCTCATGGGGGAGAAAACCCAACAAAGCTTCTTCAATATAGATTTGTCAACAAGTACAATGTCTCTCTGAAGAGAGATCTTACCAAACAAAAGATAAACCAGAAACCCTAACTAGAATAGGGTAGTGCACCACTAGACGAAGATAGTCCTCCAACAGATAACCAAAACCCTTCACCAGAACACCCTTCGTCTGTAGCTGCTTACTTGTGTGAGAGAGCTTGTGTTGTGTGTTCTTCAAGTGAGGCTCCTAGCCTCTTATAAATACAAGTTGAGCCACCCAGAATTAGGTCAGGTCCGACTTGTACACTTTACCCTTTCTAATTTACAATCGACTTTTGCCAAGGCACAATAGGGCAGACTTTTACAAAGGCACAATAGGGCCCACTTTACAAATATAACATAATATTATTCTTTAGGGTTTTGTCTTGTCTAATACAATATTGATACAATAAGAATATCTTCTGAAGCTACTCAAACTTCAACAATTTTAGGGTGCATTCTCCTATTTTCCCTTACTCGACACACCTACACTCATACTATCACATGTGGGAGTTGAATTTTTCTCACACTTACTTTCCTTTGTGCATGTATTTTTCCACTTACACTTACCTCACTCATCGACATTCCTTGATTTACTCCACCTCTTATGCGCCCTCATGGATAGTCTTGGTAAAGTGCACCCCTTCTCCTATATATCGAGGTGGTCTCAACATGGTTAGGGTTGGATTTTTGCAGCAACAATATACACATACTCTCTCTCTTTCACATTCTTCCCTAGACTAGCTACTCTTTCTTTGAGCAAGGATAATCATTGTACTGGTTTTGGAATTGTCTATAGTGGCGCAATCAATCCTTTGGCAAGCCTTAAATAAAGAAGTGTTGTGTTTTTGACGAACTTTCCTTCTTGTTGGTATTATGTTCTTACTCTTGCAAATTAATTAGTAGTTCATTACCATTTATTGTGATATTCATTTATATTTTAAGTGGTTTCTTTCCTTATTTCTTTCATCTCTCTCACGCTAGCACTGCATGATCCCTCCAAGTGACTTTAAACTATCTTCTCCTAACGCTTTGGCAGAGTGTTTACACGCTGTCCAAAGTATACTTGCTATTGTTTTTGTGTGTTTTTTGGTAGAAAATCAGGTACAAATCAACAAATCGGTACCTAGGGACTTCCCTTGAGGTTGGCATGCACCGACCCAAACGAAGAGGAGGATCGCTTGTGACAATTTGGGGCTTTCTCTCCTTTAATTAGCTCTTTTCCATCACTGATTTTCCTTTATATCAGATCTGATTGGAGGGTGGAAAAGTGTGCAAACAGAAGTTCAAAGTGAGGTTTGTGGCGAGAGGGTTCTCCTAGAGAGAGGGAGTGGAGTACGAGGAGACGTTTCTCCAATCGCTAGGCACATAGAGTAGCCTCGGGGCTTTGAAGTGGGAAGGAGTCCCATGTTTGTTTTGCAATGAACATCTTGAGTCAGTTCATAATGGAGCCAAGGCAGGAGCATTGGGTAGCAACAAAACACGTGCTTAGGTATTTGAGGGGTACAATGGAGTATGGTTTGAGATATTTTGGAGATGGTGAAGTGAAGTTGTAGGTGTATACAAACTCAGATTGGGTAGGCAATGCAACAAACAAGAAGAGCACCTTAGGGTGTTTCTTTAGCTTAGGATCAACGACGACATCCTAGTTCAACAAGAAGAGGACTTCCGTGGCACTTACCTCAGTAAAGAGTAGAGATCACTCCATACGAGACAATATTCAAATGTGAGTAGCAAAACTCTAGTATATTCCGACAGATCAACATGTACTGATATTCTGACCAAACCCTCGTCAAGAGGGAAGTTTGAGGCATTCAGAGACAAACTTGGATTGGTGTAGAATTCCTTCCTCACTAAGAGGAAGTGTTGAGAATTATGGCTTGGAGAGGAACTTCTGCATAGGTTCCATGTGAATGTGAATTTCAATTCTGGAAATTGCATTGTCTTACCACCTTAACCATATCTTGTTTATCTTATTTCATTGGTGGTAGATTGAGTAGCTACTTGGGAAGCCCTAGACTTGATTGTATCTTTCCTAGGTGACAATGGTGACATCTTCCGATGTTCCCCTTACATTGGTACCTATTAGCACAAATTTTCACCCTACAATCAAAAATTTTAATTAGGAAATCAACGATGGAAAAGTGGCTAATTCAAAGAGAGAATGCCCCAAATTGTCACGGGAAAACCACCTCTCTGTTCGAGTTGATGCATTCCAACCTTAGGGGGGAGTCCGTAGGTACCCGAGTGTTGATTTGAACCTGATTTTCTGCAAAAAAACACACAAAAATAATAGGAAATATGCTTTGGACAACGTGTAAAAATCGATACAATGGTATCTTTGCACAAAGAAAGAGTAGCTAGTCTAAGAAGAATGAGAAGAGAGAGAGAGTATAATGAATGTTGCTACTGCAAAAATTGACCGTAATACTGTAGCCAAGTCTCCAATATATAGGCAATGGGGGCGCACTTCACCAAGAGACCATGAGGGCGCATGAGGATGAGCAAATAAGGAAGGTAAGTTGCATGGGAAGGGGAGTAGGAGTGAAAGAGGACTAAACAATGCGCATGGGAGGATAGACACATGAGTTAATGCGCTTGTGTGAGAGTAAAAAGGGAAAAGAACGTGGTAAAAGAGGAAACATGAGGACATGTGCCCTAAATAATAGGGAGGAGGTGCACTTGGGAGTGGGAGAATGACAAATAGAACCCAGGTGTGAGGGAGAGAGTGTAGAAGAGTTGCACAAGTGGAGAGATGCACTAGGGCGTAGGAAAGGGAGAGTTGAGGTGGCTCATGCATGAAGAGAAGAGTGACTGTGACTCAAGAGATGTGCCACACGTGTGAGTGGAAAGAGAGAGTGAGGGCGCATTCATGGATAGAGAAGAAGATAATAAGAAAGGGGAGTAATGCGCTTTGACTTTAAGGAGGAAGAAAAATGTATGGAGGGATAAATTAGGAACTCAACGCATGTTCTTGGGCTAAATTTGGCTAAGATATGCATATGCTAGCCAATGAGGGAGTATGTGCCCTATTTTTTAGGGATTTAGCGTTTAAAAGATATTTAAAGAGGAATTAATGAAAGTAATTGCATGGAAATTGAGTTAATGACGTGTGAAGGGAAATATAATGAGTGATTTAAGCCTTGATTGGCTCAGTCACGTCCATGAGACTGCCACCTCTTCCACACGCCCTCCAGGATAGTGACAGGTGTCTCCTGCACCAGGTTCTGATATCCATCTTGCTTTTTGTTGATGATGTGGTCCTCCTAGCCTCATCTCTAGCAGGATTATAGAGATAGCTGGATGCCCTAGCTCTCTTCTGCGACCTTCGGTAGTTGACGGGCAACCTGGGTAAAACCAAGGTTATGATCTTCAACAGGTCGAAGAAGTCCGTAGACCTTCACTTCTTTAGAAGGGAGGAGATCGAGATCACCAACGCCTACACATACTTGGGAGTACGGTTTTTCAGGACTCTGTTTTAGCTTGCGACTGACCCTTTAGCCCTGGATTGCTAAGGGTTTTGGGTCTTTAGCCCTTTTTAAGAGATAGTGTTTCCGTCATGTTAGCACAAATTTTTACCCTCCAATCTGAGCTGATATATGTGTTAAGTCAATGGTAAAAAATAAGCTAATTAAAGGAGTAAGGCCCCAAATTGTCACTGACCAAACCCCTCTTTGTTTGGGCTAGTGCTTGCTAGCCTTTGGGGGGAGTCCCTAGGCACACTGAAGCATCTTGCTGCTGATCTAAATTCTGATTTCTGCATTAAAAACCAAAAATCAGCAAGTTGTGCGTCTTGGACAAYGTGTAAAAGCARCCCAAAACTATGAGGAAAAGTGATTAATTTTGCTTGGAGGGAACCTGCAGGGTTAGCACAATGATAATAGACTGGAAAAGAGACAAAAAATTATTTAGAAGATCAGAAATAACCACAATGAACAGTTCAGAAAATGACAAATCAGATCACAAATTTACCATATTATCGCCAAGAAAAGAGGTTTGAAGACAAACACACACTTCTTTATTGATCAAGCTTGCAAGAGAGTTGATTGTGCCACACTTGGCAAGCCTACAACCGGTACAATGACTACTTTGCTTAGAGAAGAGCCACTAGACTAGAGAATAAGAGAGAGGAGAATGAGAAAGACACTATGCTGTTGATGCAATGAACCCACCAAGAACCTCTGTCAAGCATTCAATATATAGCACAATGAGGGTGCATATCTAAAGGAGAAAAGGAGAATTCGCATGGGTGGCCAAGAATAGAAGCTAGGCACATGATGAAAGCAAGTGGAGTGGGAAAGGCAAAGTGTGAGTTTAAAGTCTAAGTATGGAGTGAAGATGCATGGAGCTAATGCGTAAAAGGGAGGAGAAATGCGCCCTAAAACTTAGGAGGGCGCACTAGAGGATGAGGAGAATGAATAATGAAGCCAAGTGTAAGGAAAAAGGGCTAAATAAGGTGCATAGGTGCATGAGAGTAGCCAAGAATAGCTATTAGTCCAAGTGGATGTGACATGCAAGAAGATGAGTGAGAGTTGGCCAAGAGATGTTCCCACATGTGAGAGAGAGAAGAGGGTGCACTTGGAGAGATGGAATGAGAGAATGGAGTGAATGGAAGATGCGCCTAGGATAAATAGAGTGGGAGTAATGAATGGAGGCTAAATTTGGATTTCTAACACATGTCTATTTTCTAAATTTGACAAAAGCATGAGTGAGTTATGGCTAAGTCAAATTCGCCCTAAATTTTTGGGAATCTCCTAATTTTTAGGAAAATATGGTTTAAACTCAAATGAAGGAGAATTTTATGGAGCTGATGCATGGCAAGTGGAGGGGTGATTATACAGAGGAATATACGGCGAAATTTAGGCCCAACTATGCGACTCCCTTTTCTCAATTAATTATTTATTTATGCTCAAGTCTTGGAAATGTGCCCTCCTGCTTAGATGGATGCCACATCACTCTGTAGGTCTGCCATATGTTGACCTATGAGTGTGCCACTTGGCACTGCATGAATGATGACTGTACTTGCTAAATATAGAAATTTCTAAAAATAGACACTGCTAAAAATAGAAAGTTGTCCAAATGCCCTTGACTTATTGAACTCATTTTTCTGCAAAGGATACAAATATGTGATCGGAATTGACATGCGAGCCTTGGTGCTCAACTTGCTAAAAATAGTAAACTGTGCCAAATCATCCTGGAAAAGAGTCAGAAGACTATGAATGTCTCAAGGATCAACAATACACGCTCGGAATTTAAATTCGGGGCCTGGAACAAGACCTGCTAAAAATAGAAAGTTCTCGCATGTCGCCCAGAAAAGTGCCATCGGGCCTAGAATCATGCAAGGAATCTCCTTGTATGCTCATAATTGCTCCAAACTGTCAAGAGACCCACTCAAACTGTGTCTCCTAAAAAATAACAATGCCTGCTATATGTAGATATCTCTCTCAAAATGCATGGAAACCAAGTCAACTCTAACTCTGAACCAAACAACCATGTACTGATCATATACCTGTCTCTTGTGGGAACCAACCTCTGCTAACCATAAGTATTAAACTTTGGGAATCTCAGAATACCAACCAAAATAGTGCATGTTGGCTCTTAACCCTCAATATTTTCAAGGGTGAAAATCTAGGGGTTAACAATGGCGATTCAAGGGGACAAGATCCCCTTGTGGGGTGTCGAGAACCATAAGAATCTCTGTGTCCATAAAACTAAACTGATGCTCTGTGAGAACTCTGTAAGATGTACCAATTCATAACAACTCAGTCTAGAGTCTGATGCACACCTATCACATAGGCACCTTCACCCCTCATAGGGGTACACATCGTTTCATCACAAATGACACACCCTTCTCATGGGCATCCTCACCCCACACAGGGGCATACACATCGACACACCCATCTCATGGGCATCCTCACGCCACACAGGGGCACACATCATTTCATCTTAGGCTCAGAGAGGAATGACACACCCATCACATGGGCACACCCAACTCATGGGCTCTCTCACAAGTCGTCTCAGCTCAGTCTCAGACGAGAATGTATCCTGGAGGATGTCTCACGAAGTTGTAATCATCAACAAGGGGAGGGGGGTATCCATGGAGAAGTGGAGATCACGACCATATGGAAGGATTTGATCGACAACATAGGGTAGAAGGGGTGAGAGAGAGGAAGGAGTCGTTGGGGAGGAGTAAAGAGGCTTAAGAGTCNAAGGGCTAAAAGTTGGGGATTGCAAGTCAACCAAGGAGATGAGCGGCTCTAAGGAATAGACGAAGGTGGCATGGGGGTTTGCAAGAGAATTGTCACCTCATCACATCTAGGGTCAACTAGAGATATTTTCTCCTATGATCCACATTATAGACAATAGTTCCATAGATGACATCCATGGTTCTCTAGAGACAAATGACTGACGATGCTTCCCACATATTGCTCGGCTCACTCTCATTTGATGACTATGACGCTGGACATATAGGAGGTAACTTGTTCAATACTTCATAGTAAGTGTTAATGCCTTATGTTATGAACAAAAATATACATATAAATAAGATATAAATAGATAATGATTAAATAATAAATTAATAAATAATAGTTAGTAATAATGAAAAGACATGTCTCAAAGGACATGACTGTTACTAAGGGCACCCCTGTGTGGGTATATAAGCGAGCCCTCAATCTCATTGTACATATATCATCTATCATTCAATTATATTTACCATCCTTAATGGATTATTGTGTATTGTCCTATTTATATTGGATATTCTCTGTGTGAGCGAACTTTGTTCGTCTCACCTTATGTATGTGTCATGAAAGTAGTGATCAAGCAGTTGAATTGGATAATGGATCGTGATGCTCAAAATTTGTGCCTATTGTCTTGATTCACCTTGGCGGTCATCATCCCCTCCTAGATAAGTGTTGTCGCTCTTGGGTAGAGTTGTACTACTGGGGGGATTTCATAGGGGTAGCATGTCAATATCTCGATCCATATGTAACATTCTCCATCTTTCCCAATATCTGTTGTCCCTGCTTTTGAGTTGGTGATCATATGTCACACATATAGGTTCATGCTTCATAACCCCATGAGAAGAAGTGCAAAGTGCTAAAATCAAAATGCAAAGCAAATGAAAGAAATAAAGAAATGACGAAGAAAAAACCAAGGAAAAGCAAAGCATGAGAAATGCCTCCTCGCTATGAGGCCATCACCCCAAGTCCCATGTAATGAATGCATATCTAAAAGAGGATTAAGTGGAAGTTAAAAGCCAAAAAAGGTTTAATGAATAAAGAAAAAGACAAATAGGGGTTTGGAAAGACATAGTGTTGAGAAAAGGGAAATTCATTGCATAAGCTTTCCCTCATTACAAACATGCTCATGTGGATGAATATCTTACATAACCTCACATGACTATGCATGCCACTCATGAAGTTAAACCCCACTCCATACGATCTATCATCACACATGCTCCTTGATGGGTTTCTTGGGAACTACTTCTCCTCTTGGGATAGGGGTTAATGATAACCCTCCCATACCTAAATTTGGAAAATTGTATGAGTTCTATGAGTTATTGTGAAGTTTGAAGATGATACTTAATGTGATCTATCTAATGGCATTTACATTTTATATGACTCACTTCTTATGTTGTATTGGACTTGTGTACATGCCCCTGGATTGATGGTCGCATTGGGTCATTTGAGCCCTGCCTTGGATGATGTACTTAGCATGGAGATATCTTGGATGGAGCCTTGTTCCTTTGGAGGACGTTGAGAAATCCACTTGTATGCTTGATGGAGGCCATCCCACTTCTTTTAGAGGCCATTGCACGCGTTGAGGAGTTTTTAGCACCTATTTTGAGGGCGACCAACTTTGGTAGCAATTATGTTTTGACAGAATACCCAAAATTCCACAAGATCAACGCCATTAGATGCAGAATGGCCATGATATTTTTGGAATGAGGTCATAATAGAAATTTGGGCAAACATTGACACAATTATGGTGCTTTTAAAAATTTCCATGAGAAGATTATTGTGAATTTTTGATCACTCGTGGGACACTTTTGGAGGAGTTTGTTGAGGCTTTTGAGGAGGTCGTTCCACATGTTGAGGAGGACGACTTGGCATTTACTTGATTTGGGGAGCATCTTTGGGGTCTTTTGATTCATTCACTCATTTATCATGGATATTATTGTATAGGTGGCATAGCCACCTCATAGTTTATGTATTTTTGACCATATCTCTGGGGTTTGTAAAAAGATAATGGTATTTTATATTCTTTTAGGCCAATAGCGAGGAAAATATTATTTTTATATTGATAGGGTTGATAGATCTCTTCATATAAATAGAGAAGCACCTCTCATTTGTAACTCATTGCTATAAATTGTGGAGAACAATTATTTGTCTACTTTTCTTCTTCTATATTTGCTATGGATGTATTACAAGAACGACTTCTTGAGGAGATGTCTTGTGGATTGCTTTCCAACTTTCATGGATGCTCTTGGCTAGGGTTTTGAAAATGAATTGATTTCTTGAGTAAGTGGTCTCACTTGATCTAATGGATGTTTTTTGTGGATGATTTTTAGTGTAATTGTACTTCTCTAGTGGTGGTGGTGCACTCTCTTGGTTTCTTCCTTGAACAAGTCCCTTCTTCATAACTCGTGCACTMTCTTGGTTTCTTTCTTGAACAAGTCCCTTCTTCATAACTCTTGGAAGATTATTATTGGAGTATCTTCCCCTGAATCATCTTGAAGTTTGTAAGGCACTAGATGGATCTTCTTGGGTTTTTAATGGACAACCCTAGATATCACCYTGGATCTACTTACATCCTCTCAAGGGAGTCCTTAGTTGACCCCATATGCTAAAAAAAATAGTAGGCACTAGTCTTCTCCCATCTAGTCAATYTAAAATTTAAAACTTCAATTTTTATTTTTGTTTTAGGGTAAATCTAGGGTTTGTTTAGCTTACATTTGATTTTTGCCATAAAAAATCCTAGATGTCTAGGGTTTTCTTGCATATTTTTGAACTAAAATTTTAGGGTTTTCTTGCATGTTTTTGACCTAAAATTATCTCTCTTGGACAATCATCAAAGCTGGTTTGTATTACAACAATTTTAGGGCTAGACTTCTTGGTTTTATTGGCTGTTATATGCTCTTAAATTTTCAAAATTAATAAGTTACTTAAACCCTAGTTTTACCATTGTTTTACACCTAAATTTTACTTGTTTATAATCTGTTTAAGGGGATGAATTGAATAACTTTTAAACTTGTCTTATGCTGCAATTTACTTATCTTTTATACAAGTTTTATAACAGCCATAAGTAATTTTCATATTTGTTTTGTTTGGGGATTGTTTTGCATTGAATAATAACTTGATAATCCCCCCTAACTCAACCTTAAAGCATATCAAACCCAAATGTGGAATTTACTTTGAATAATTACCTAATCCATAACTTGCTTAATATACCTAGTTGGTGTTAAATTGGGTAGCTACATAGGAGGCCTTAGACTTGATTGCGTCTTGCCTTAGGAGTCCTTGAAGCTACTAGGGAATCCTCCCTTGTGTTGGATTTATTCTTCACTAAAACGAGAGAAGTTGTTTCCTAGGTGACAGTGGTAACACTTCTAATGTTCCGCTCATTTTGTGCCTTTTAAAGGCTTTGCACTAGGGTGCAAGATTGTGTGATAACAAGAACAACTTTTGGGATTTAGGTTGGTAAGTGGAGCTAGTAAGATCTTCCAGGGATGATCTTTTAGATTTCTTGGGGCAGTCTCGAGCGAAGTGCCCATATTCATTGCACCCATTCTATTTGAAGGGCACTGTTCCTAATCCAAGGATTGGATATGGATCCAATCACCTACCTTCAATCCCCCTACTTCTGGAAGGCCATGTTCAAGATCTACCTCTACTATTATCTATGCATAGGCATAGAGGCCATGTTTGGGAATGGATCTGTTATTGTAGTGAGTCAGTGACCAAGTTTGTTGCCAATGTTAGCGAGGGATTAGGCATTGCAAAGTATTAAGGGCATGTGAGGAAGATGCATCTGGATCAGAACAATTGAGTGGATGTCTTCTTTAGGATCGAAGTCCAAAGACCCTCTATTGAGATTCATTCGTTGTGGCCCCATGAAGTAAGGACTGTTTTTGAAGATAAGGTCTCTGTCTTTGTTCTTTTCAAATTGGAAGGCAAAATATCCTCTTCCACAAAAATGCACTTGTATCCTTCCCTATTCAAGGATGTCCAATTCTTTAATACTTAATGCTCCATTGTCTTGGGGGATGGCCAAAGCTTTGTAAACTGGCCAACCAAAGCTCGTGCATGTAAGGGGAGAGCCTTGTGCCACGGAAGGGAGTGGCTGAACTTCTGAAGGAATTTGCTCCAGCTTCTTGATGAACTCTGCATCTGGGTTTTTTCCACCTTACCTATTTCATTGGCTAGCTTCATGAAGGTTGCGACTTCTTCAAAAGTGAGATGAGGGAATCTAGAGGAGTTGGTCCCTGCAACCTCCACCATTGTCCTTACGATTCCTGGCTCAATAGAGGACATGGGGGGCCTGGAAGAGCTGCCCTCTGGAGCCGCTGCCATTGTTTCTTCACCACCTACCTTTGCTGTCAGAACCTTAGCCAATTTTTGGAATGAATTACAATAATTCTATATTTCTTTCTTTTCACAGCACTATGTTGATAATGTTTATGTAATCTTGGATCAAATAATAGCGGATTAGACCATTGTAATTCTCACTAGATCATTGCTGGCTTATGGATATAATTTTAAGGGGGAGCTGCCTTGTTTTTCCTGTCCAATGTTTTCTTCTTGTTACGTACATAGATTAAACCATGTTATAAGTCTTACCAAAACTCTTTGTTACTTGTAGATTAAACGATGTTATAAGTTTTGCTAAAATATTAAATATTACTATTGATGTTGATGTAAATTATGTATAAATCTATCCTCTTGGTTTCTAATAATTGACCAATGAAAAACTTACATGGTAATGCTGTTAGCTATAATTTTTACGATGTAATATAGGGGTGATTTTCTATTTTGCCAAATTTAAGGAGACGACTCATAGTCAGATTTGCCGCATATTTTATACCTGAAGTTTAAAAGACAACCGTTAAAGTTTTCCTTGATTGTAACAAGGTGCGATAGACCATTAATGTTTGAGTGTATTTGCTGTCCTTTTAGTGGTAAATTTTGATTAATTTTCATTTCCTGTTCTTATATAGATGTATCTTACATTAGTAAATAATATTAGGTTGATAGAAGGGCAAAGCAAATTTTATGTTCTGCTACTAAATTCGATCATATACTTTCTCTCAATAAATTATGAAAGATTATGGGAATATCTGGGTTTTTATTTTTTTGGCCGCAATCTCTTTCTCCCTTGGCTACTTTAGCTATATGATTTCAATAAACACATTTTTAGCTGTTTGATATGCTTTTACAGCTATATAGAAATCTAACTTGCTCATTTTTTTGTGAAGATTAAGAGGAAGCTACCGAAAGTAAATAAGGACCTAGCTGCCCGTCTACTGGCAACTGAAGATGATGAACTAGGTCCTGGTGAGCATGAAGATCGGGAAGTTTCTGTTAAAGACCACACCTCAAAGAAAAAGAAAAAGGGAACTGGAAGTGAATTGTTGAAAGATGAGCGTTTTGCGGCAATGTTTCATGATGAGGTTCTACACTCTTACCCAAAGCTTTCAAGAGAATTGGAACCCAAAATATAGATTTTTAGTTACTTCCAGGGAAATTTGTAGTTCGAGGGATCATTTCTGCTATATACATAATTTTAAATCTCCCTGTTTTTGTCTTCAAGAAGGATGGTATGAAGAACAAGATTGTAATATCTAATAGACAAAAAACTATGGCTTTTATTCAACAGAGTAACTCACTGCCCTTGACTGTGTTTTCAGAATGGGGGGAAGTATATATGATATATAACACAAATCCACACATATTGTTTGCAGGACTTTGAAGTGAATGAATTCTCTCCAGAATATGTGTCTCTGCATCCAAGTGCTTCAAAGAAGAAACCATCTTTAGTAGAAGAACACTTTGAACCTGTTGATGATGACAGTGATGAAGAAGAGGCGGCAGTCAGTGACACAGATTCTTCATACTCTGAAGAATTGTCATTCAATAAAAAGAACGTGAAGCCAGAAGGGGACTCTAAAAAACATAAAGGGGCTTCAAGGGTCCCAAGGTGACTATTTTTAGTTTTAACTTTTATTCTACATTTATGTAAATTCAGCCAAGGCAATTTTGTTCCTTTGTTTTAGTTCTTTTGAATTTATCTAATAATAATTTTCTGTTTGACAGGCTTTATGAAGTGAAAGATGAACGTCATGCACAAGCTTTTCGGAATCAAGTATCCCTTGCTAAGGAGCATGCTTTACCTCTTGAGGAGAGAATAGCAGTTGCTGAGAAGAAAGCAAATGACTCATTGAGAGGTCAGGGAGGATCTCGAGAAATATCTTTTATTTCTCATAGCCTACCGGAGGGAAAATATGAAAGTGAATTTCCACAAAAGCGAGGTATCCAATCACTCAAGCTAAAACCAGAAAGACAGGCCTTTAAAGTGAGAGGTAGAGGAGGAAGTGGAGGTAGAGGTGGAGGTAGAGGTAGAGGTAGAGGTGGAGGTGGAAGTGGAGGTAGAGGCAGAGGCAGAGGCAGAGGTGGAGGTGGAGGTGGAGGTGGAGGTGGAGGTGGAGGTAGAGGCCGAGGCCGAGGCCGTGGGAGAGGTAGGTCGTGAAAGAGGGAAAGTTGATGTTGGTTACAAAGAATTGAATTTTCTACTTCTAGAGTTTTAAGTATTGTCGATTGGTGGAAACTCAGAGGGATACTTGCATATGACGTAGTGTACATTATTTCAAAATGGCCATATTTACTTGTGGTGAAGCTCAGTAATTGTAGGAGGATTGTGTATTGCATTGGTGATTATCTTCAATTTTGTCTAGTAATCATCATTAGATTAAAAATGTTGTCGTGTGGTTACTTGAATTCATTTGTCTGCACTAGTGTGCCTAATTCATTATGCAATATCGGGTATAAAATCCAACCATCATCTATGAGTTGTTAACCGATCCAAGTTCCTACTATGAATACTTGTTTAGTCATCTAAAATAGCATGGCAACTTTAAAATGCTACATGGCCACATATATATCTTATTGGTGGGTGACATATATACATGGTTAGTGCCTTTTTTTATTGTGATCTTACAGAGAATTCTTTTTGTACKAAGGCACCTCATCATCCGTTGAATAAGTTCTGATTCACAGAATCTTCTAATAGAAATACATTGTTTCAGTCCACCCTCTGGTGTGGATATTCGTATAAAGCTCTAGCATTACAAATGTTGCCTYTATGATTCTCATTAAATGCAAGGCTTCCAGATATATTCCTACCGCTGACAATGTTTTCGAACCTTTTTAAGAACTAATTTTTCAGCCAGGCAAGGTTTGATTTATACCATACAAATTATCATGCGGAGAMATTGCATTTCGATTAATTACATTGTTATGATAAGTCTAATTCTTGTGGTGGATTTTAGGTGAGCAGTTTTGATAGAGTCAAAGCTAGGAAGATTAGGTTGGTTTGTGGGGCCTATGTTGATAAATTTTGTCATTGTAATAGAGGTATATGCGGGAATGTTGCTCATTAACCCCTATTTTTAGACAATGATAGTGTTAAACTCGAATGTGTACAAAGTCCCTAAAAGCTAAGTTAGGTCCTTTTGTGGTTTGATCTCATTTGGGTCATGAAAGTTCTCTTACAGTATGCTCCTAGTCTGGTATTGACTGTCTAGTGTTCTTTCATTCAGATAAAGCTGCCTCTAAAATTCTCAGTTATAATAACATTTGTAGTCGTTGGAGAGCTGTCCAAGGAGATCGTTAAAATGCACAAGGGACAAGGGATGAAATTGGGTGTAAAAATGTCTAGTCATTTCCTTGAAGTCCAAGGGTCTTAATTTTAATCAAAGTGTTAAAGTTATTTAATTAATATTAAGACCTCAAAAATTCCCAATGACCAACTCCTTTAATGTGTTAAGTTATTTAATTAATATTAAGACCTCAAAAACTCCTAACAATCAACTCCTTTAATATAGAATTAAGTGATAATGAATGCCTTCATAATCATTATTCAAATATGTCACAAATAATAAATGCTTCGTTGCTTAGATTTATTGCTAACTTGTTGTGTGGTGTCAAGTTGGTACCAATGTGGTAATGACTTGGCACTCAAAGACCCCACTCACAAATGTTGCAATTATGCATTGTCTTGACCCTTAGTTTATATCTCTTTTGTTATGTTGATGTAGTAATCATTTTAAACACATTAAAGCACTTGAATGTACCCAATCTCCTTATTGTATCACCTAAATGCCCCTCGATTGATGTAGTGCACCAAGTGTCACCCTTTGGTCAACTTGAGGTGGCCCTTGATACATCATGCATTCCCTCATGCCCCCTTGTGCTCTATGCAAGTTACGTGGTAGACATGTAAGAAAAATCAATTAATATCACCTTGGTTAGCGTGTAACCCTAAATTTCACCATTGTATGAGAAGCAACACTAGATCAATTTAATGTCTCCTAGTGACCTAAAGTCTTGTAAAAGCCATGTCTCTTTTCATTTGAGACCCCCTTGGTGAGGAAGGGTGAAACCTTGCTAGTTTGGGTTGGCTTTTGCCACTAAATGAATTTTTGGTTGTTGTTAGCGCTAGAAGTCAACTCAAGACTGCTATTGAGTTAAGCCTAGCACACCTTGTTTCAAAATGGGCAATAGAGGTTTTAAAGATGGATAAATCCTTGCTTGATTTGAAAGGGAATAATGATCTAATCTGTTAAGATCACTTACATAGGTGCAATAAGTCAGGTAAATAAAATTAATGACTAGAGACTTAAAGTTTTTAGGTGATGTGATAGAGAGAAAGGAAAAAACAAAACTGATAAATCCACCAATAAACAAATCTTGTTTTTAATGTCTTTATACAGTGGAAGAATAAACCTTTATCTAGAAACCATTCCAAATAAGATTTAAGAGGAAGAAACACCAATGTGGCAAATATCACTAAAAACCCCTTAAAGCAACCTTCTCAGCACATAGGCATTTTCCATAAGCTCATACAACATCAACAAAGCGTTTAAGAAGAAAACATGAAGATGATAAACACAGAAAAAATACAAACTAACCATTAACTTCATTAGCAACCGAAGTCTTTACATATGCAAGATACATCAAAACAATATTTAGATATACAATATCAAGCCAAAATCAGGGATTCAACCCTTTCTTGCTCTACTTCATCAAATATATAAAGTTTTATATCAGTTCCATACATTTATGGTCAGTGTGATATCCATGGATATCTCAAACTAACTCCTACA
>SNQJ01S0197940.1:0-17233 GCA_010110895.2 Picea sitchensis
TATGTTGTAATTAGATCGAAATATTGTAATTACCACGATTATGTAAACCATATTATTGTAGTAAGCATTAAGATTTCCTTTTAAGTATTTAATGAAGTTAGATATATTCGATTATTTACCTTCATATATATATATATATATATATAATTGATTAGTCGCAATATATATATACATTGCGACTACAATGTGATTATATAATTTGTATTATTGAAACAATAAAGAGAAAAAAGTTAATCATAGCTTTTAGAACCTCACGAGTATTCAAGTATAGTTGAGGGACTTGACCTTTTTGTTGGGTTAAATGCATGACTTGCATAGTTTACATAAATAAGATTAGTGCACAGCTTACACAACAATTAAGTAGTGTAGTTAGTCACCAATACTTTTACACTAATTCGTTACTAGAAATTTTTCCCTTGATTAATATATGAATGTTTTCTTTTGAAATTGTTAAACCTTTGATTTCTTGTATCAAGAGAGTCATTACACCACCATGATGACTGACTTATTGCCAACAATGAAATCCATAAAGATATTCCTCCAAATAGAGAGTGGAATTGGAAGTGGTTGTAGTGTGCCTGGGGATTTGACTATTTCTCCCTTGTTGCATTGACATACATCACATTCCACCACAAAAGTGTGAACGTCTTGTTTCATACCATCCCAGAAAAAAGAACGTTTGACCCTGTCATAGGTTTTGGTAAACCTGGAGTTCCTAGTTTTGTGTATAGCATGAAGCTTAGAAAGCACCGTGGATTTAAGTTGTGATTGTTTACTTAAATACAGACAACCTTTGTAGTGAAGCTCATCATTGTGCCAAGAGTACCATGGGAAACTAGAGAATTGTCTTGCAATTTTTGGATCAAATGTGAAATTTTGGGAGCTTGCAACCATTCCTAGCGAACAGCTTGGAGCCAATATGGTACAATGAAGGAGAGGGAAAAAAGGGACCCTTCATCTTCATATTTTCTTGAAAGAGAATCAACAACCACATTATATTTTACTTTCTTGTAAATGATCTCATAATCATATCCAAATAGATTAGTCACCCATTTTTGTTGTTCTGGGGATGAGAGACGTTGCTCTAGAAAATAATTGAGGTTTTGATGATCTGTCTTAATTTGGAAGTGTTTCCCCAATATATAACAGCACTGAAGATCTATTGCATGCAAAATAGCCAACATTTCCTTTTCATAGATTGATTGGCCCAAATATCGCTTTGACAATTGTTTATTGGTAAAGGCCAAAGGTCGACCATATTGCATAAGGACTACTCCAATTCCTCTCTTGGAAGCATCACATTCAAGGAAAAAGTTCTTTGCAAAGTTAGGAAGGGACAAGACAAGAGTTGTGCACATAGCCACCTTCAAGGCTTGAAAGGAATGATCAGCTGCTAGAGTCCAAGTGAAAGAATTATTTTTAAGGAGAGTAGTGAGAGGTGCCAGAATCTTTCCATAATTCTTAACAAACTTGTGATAATATCCTATTAAACCCACAAAAACATGCAATATTTTTATATTCTTAGGGTGAGACCAATCCTTCTTAGATTCAATCTTCTTAGGATCCACCGTGACACCCACCTTGCCAACAATATGACCCAAGTACGCGACTTCTGAGGCTCCAAAAGAACATTTAGATGGTTTGAGGAAAATTTGTTGAGCACAGAGAGTGTATGAAGAAATCGATCCACATGAGGAAGATGGGTTGTCTGTGTTTTACTATAGATTAGAATATTATGAGAAAAGAATGGAATACATGATTCATGAGATTTTGAAAAGTGGAGGAGCATTACACAAGCCAAAGGGCATGACCAAGAACTCGTAGTGGCCCTCATGAGATAGAAATGAAGTATTAGGAATGTATGCCTCTTTCATACGTATCTGGTGGTATCCAGAACGAAGTTCAAGTTTAGTAAAGAGTCGGGCACCACTTAATTCATCCAAGAGATCATCAATGGCATGAATGGGAAATTTGTCTTTAATGGTGAGTTTGTTGAGGGTGTGAAATTCAAGACACATGCACCAATATCAGTATTTCCTAAGTACCATGACCACAAGAGAAGAATAGAGGATAGTACTAGGATGAATAATGCCCGCGACGAGCAATTCTTGAACAATTTTCTCAATTTCATTTTTCTAGGCAAAGTGATGATGATAGGGAAGAAAATTTGGAGGAATGTTTTCGGGGATGAGGGTAATGGAATAATCATGAACACCATAGGAAGGAGGAATACCCTAGGGAGTGGAAAAGAAAAGTTGATGTTTGGAGAGGATGGATTAGAGGTCAAGGGGAACAGAGGGTGTCTTAGTGGAATGAATGGAATGGAGTTTTGCAATAATGTCATAATGACCTTTTTTGGGGATATTTTCCATGCAATGGGAACTGATGATCTCAAGGGAACCTGTTTTGATTTCTTGGAATTTATATTGTTGTCCCTCCTGGTTGAATTGCATGGTTAATTCCTTAAAATCCATGAGAATGGGGTCCAAATTCCTTAACCATTTGAAACCCACCACAATGTCACAACCACCCATGTCGATAGAAAACATATGATGTTTCATGTGGTATTGACGAATTTGGAGACACACATTTTCACAATTCCCCCCACATTTCATGGACCCTCCATTGGCAATCATGATTTGAAATTTGTTGACTACTCAGATATATCAATTAGTTTCTTGATAAATGTAGGGATGAATAAAATTATGGGTGCTACCACTGTCAACAAGGATGATGAACTTATGATGCTTAATGTAACCAATTAACTTGAGGGTTTGGGGAGCAGAGAAGCCAGTGAGATCATTCAAGAAAATGATCGGTTCAACTTCTGTGGGGTCTGAGCATGGAGTTAGGTCAGTGGGTTCAGGTGACTTGGCCACATGGGGAGACTCAACCTATTCTTCAGAAACATCCTCATATATGGCCATAAAAATATTTTGTTCCTTACACTTATGCCTAGGAAAATATTTGTCATAATAATTATAAAAAAGGCCCTTGATTTGGTGTTGAACAATTTCTACCTGGGTCAATTTCTGGATCTTTAGTGGAGTGGAAGGAGGAGTGGGAGTGATTGGTTTAGGAAAAGGAATAAAGGAGGGTTTTCTAGTTTGTGAAGAGACAAACTATTTTACTTCCTTATATATTTTAGTAGCTTCCACCGAACTCTGGGGGAGAGCCATGAGGACATGGGAATGGATCTCATCCTTGAGGCCACTGATAAAGCATTCTAAAAAAAACCCAACAAATATGCCCTCTGTGCAGAAAGCCAATCGCTCAAAAGAAGCCATAAATTATTCCATTATGCCATATTGTTTCAACTTTGTCAAAAAAACTAAATTATGGGTGTCAGTGTCAAAGCATTCATAAGGCTCTGCAACAAATTATGTCCAAGCCACATACCCTTGGCAGGCATCTTTTCTCCATTTCCACCATTGCCAACGTTCTTGATCTAGATGGATAACACCAAACCAGAGTTTGGTCAAATCATATGTAATGTCGTACAAATATAAATAGTGTTCCATTTGAGTTACCCAACCAGTGGGATCCCAGCCATCAAAGTTTTTCACATCCGAGCGTAGAAGGTGTAGGTCACATTGAAAGTGATGGGTATGAAAAGTATGGGAACTGGAGGAAGTTTCACCTTTGGGGTGAAAAAGTGGGTAAGAGGAGGTAAGGTCTCCAGTGATATTCATCTTGGCATATATCTAATTAGCGAAGGATTCAAAGTGGGTAGAGAGGTCATTTTTCAAGGTTTCCATTTTTTCGTCTATGTTGGAATGCACTTTGTTATTGATGGTGGTAATATTGACACTTAGCTTCTACACTTCCTTCTATGCCTCTACAAAATCAGAGGACAAGATATTGAGGTGGGCTTCAAGGTCTTGGCTACGAGTCTAGGCCATGATGAAGGGGGGAACTAGAAAGGGGTGGGTGGGACCACACAGAAAATGGGTTATGGGTGAAGGGTATCATGACGACCAAGGTGACAAGGGGAATACAATTGGGTAAGTCCCAAATAAGGGGGTCAGGTCCATGGAATTGTTTTTTGTTGAAAAATGATATGTTTGACTGAGCTCAAGGTGAAGAGAGGAATCCAATTGGATAGGGCTCGAATAATGGTGAAGGCAGGATTTGAATAATACTACAATGTTGAAAGGACCAAATTATTAGTAGTAAAAGATGTGTAGTAATTTCGCAACCAGAATGCATGAGGTAAAGTTGCATGTCCATAGATCTTGTATGTTTTGTTTCTATTTTTTTCCTAAGGGTAAGGGTATTCAGGGTTTTTACAAACAAGGGTTTTCCCTATGATATATCTCTCTGATATACGTGTGGGGTCCAACAATAGTACTCATCCCAATATCTCAAGGCACTAAGTAAGGAGGCTATTCCATACCCTTATCCATATTACCAGACTACCCAGGTACTAGAGACTATATTCCTAAGTGTTGTTCTCAGTGGAACTATAACAGTCAGGCGACCGATCAGTTTATCTACGTAGGAATTGAAGATATCTAGGTCAATCTGTATACAGGTGTTGTCTGATGCGCTACCACTCGAAGGGGTACCAATCGAGGTTACTAGGGTGGCCAACAATGTGCACTTAAGTACCACTTGTAGTTCCTATGTGTATCCTTCCTCGATCGTGGATTTATGCATTGAACGCCAGATCTTTGTAGCTTTAAGATGTCAGAATACGTCTCTACCTTGAAAAAAAGTAACCCTAAATTTTATGCCAAAGAAAGTTCTCTGATACCACTTGTAAGGTACTAGATATATTATAATAGTTGAGAACATAAATATTGCAAAGAATAAGAGAGGAACAACACAATAGATGAAACCACAACACCAAAATAATATCTTTATTGATATGAAACATTGTTCACTTGCCTCTTCGAGGGGGAAACCTACAGCAGAGCAGCGCTCTATTATAATAATTCTCAAGAAAAAACTTATCATGCCCTTGACTCCTATTTATACTAAATATATCTACCAAAAGAACAATCTAGAGGAAGATTTTCTAGAAGCGGAAGCTTCTATTAGATCTTCTTACATTTGACTAATTCTTCCTTATTACCAAGACTTATTAATATTGGCCTTTATTACATGGAAAATATATTATTCTACCTACGTGAGGGGTTAGGGAGGTTAGGTACCTAACATTTTAGCATAGTTCATGATGTATTTGAAACATATTTTATTCATAAGGACAAAACCAAGAAGAGATAAGTTGAAAATACTATTGTGGGATATGGGAATCATTAGTAGATTTTGAACACTAAATATCTCATCTTTTAGAGAATTAAATTTGAACATTGGTGACATTCATGAAGATGTTATGATGATTTTTTTTTCATTAGGTCATACAAGGAATGAAAGGGTGTGGTTTGGACATATTGGTAGAGAATAAATATCTTCTTTTGCAATATTTTCTAAGGAATTTTGTAGAGGATGGATCTCTATTGACTATGAGAAATGGATTCCCATTGTTGAAAGAATCAAGAAAATATTTGTTGCAAAAACCCTATTTAAGAAGTTCCTATATCTCCTCTTTAAGATGATGAAGCCATTGTTGAAGGATACATCCTATATTTAAAAGACTATGAGTTCTTGGTTTTTAATTCCATCATTGATGTTGATAGGGCAGCATGTAAACAACAAATGATCACTCTCATCCCTACAACTAAACCTATCTTTACCAAAAAAAATGTATGTAAATTAGATTGAATGGAGAATTCAAGTGGGGATGGAAACCATGAAGAAAAGGGTACAAATTTTAAGCCCTTGGGAGATGAAAATTATTCTACTTTGCATACAAATCAAAAAACTCTTAGTACAAAAAATGAAGGAGTTGTACCCTTGTCATATGAAGATAATATCGCTGCCCCAAAAGAACATCTTTATACAATTTTTTTAGTGTGCTTAAGTGATTTACTACAATTGGATGAGGATATGGCACATTTCTCCAACCTTTATATCTCAAAAGATCAATTAGACTTCCAAACATTAGATGGAAATTGTGACAAAGCCCCATATGTTGGAAGATGTAATAAATGCAACTCTACCTTTGGTTACACTAAAAATGAAAAGCACACCAAAGTGAACATGGATGGGATGGAATTCAAGGAAAACGAGGATTGGTCATGTTTTTATGTGTGTACTTCAAAATAATATCCGGAAAATGGAAACAATGATCATGATTCCTCTATTCTCCTTGGGGTTTAGGACAAAAAATTGGAAATTTCTTTTGAGGAAGGAGAAATATGTATTGACCTCCCTGATTCTCTAAGTGAATAAAAAATTAACCTACAACAAAAAATACACATATAATACATCATATGTATTGATGGTCCCCCTATTTTTGATAGTTATGACCATTATGATACTTATGATCATTATGATAAAGAAAAATACAGGGCCAATCTAGTCGCAAGTTTATTCTCTTGGTATTAGCTATCACAAACAAATAAGTTTCTCCCTTTTATTGCAGGTGTTCATCATGAAACATAAGGCAAAATTTTGATATATCAGTACAGGTTATGCACTCACAATCCATGGTCTTTGAACTTTTTGAGGACTCTTGCTCACAAAGTGATCCAGATGCTAGTGTTACTCCATTTGTATCTAGTCTAATGCCTTTGGAAGGGGATATCATTGATGGGGATTAAACTATGGGTTCTTACAGTGTGTCTATGCTTGAGCTTCTTGGTAAAACATGTTTCCAAATGGACATGAAGGATCCTCAAAACTTTCCCAACCTTATTCACTTGACATTGCATATGAGGAAAAGGGAATTGATGGCCTGAAGATTGAATTGTTGGAGGAAAGTTTTCTATTGCATCCTCCAACCCTCGAAATATTTACAATTGTAATTTGTTTTAGTGGAACCCTCACACCTCCAAACAACAAATCGAAGGAAAGATTAAATTGGTTTGTCTTTCTGTCTATGGAAGCAGGTAGTGATACTATAGACTCAATGGTTGTTTTCGATATGAAACCACTGAAAGTGATACCAAAATCTATTTTTTTATTTTTTCTCTGAATCCATAAGGTCAACCTATGGAAGTCCACTACTCATCAAGCCACTTCGCAAATCCGATCCTGAGAATTTGTGTGTGGAAATTGTGAAAAAACATAAATTCCACATTGAATTGTTGTGTTGATTATTTCAAGAGGCAGGTTCTAACTTGTTTTGTGAAATTCACGGAGGTTCATTTTCATACAAGTCTAGATGATACTAACATGTAATCATTAGTCAAGTATCCTGGTGCAAAATTAGTTTTTCCATCCCAAATTTCAATCCTTGACATATTGGATGCCCCTTTTGTGAACCTGGCTATGGAAATTCATGTGCTTGAAATAAACTCAAATGGTGATCTAGAAACACAAGGAAATACCTCTAATGTGCATATCACTCAGGTAGTTATTGATTGTGTGAGAAATTTGAATGATCCATCTTGAAGTGTGATTTATTGGAAAATTCCCCATGCACTTTCAACAATAGTAGAATTAGTTGATACTACTAAAGTATGTGTGTCCACAGGAAGAGGTAATCTCGTCTGTTTTGAAATTAGCGAAGGATTGGCTAAGGGGGAAGAACATTTTTCATTTAATATTGATGAAAATTACCTTTATGTAAATAACATTGTGGACAATTATATACAAAGAAAAGTGCTAGAATTATGGATACAAGTCTTAACAAAAAACTTTGTCGCTAGGACAACATACAGTATTGGTATGTATCTATCACTTACATGCCTTAGTGCAGACCTTCCAGGAATATTGGAACAAATAGCATGGTTGGTGGCCCATCAATGGTTATTATCGCCTATGGAATGAGTATTCCCTTAAGGACAAAAGTGTATATTATGACCCCCTATGACAAATTTCCATCCATCCAATACAACCCTCAAGTCAAATGAGCTAGTAGTATGAGTGTGAATAGAAGTATATACTCTCATGTGAAAACAAAGGAAAAGTTTTTAAGAAAGAGGATATTCTATGGTTTGACAAAGTCTACAACAACCCTCTTTAGGGGAGGATAGACAAATCCTATAGTATATCATGTCCATTGTTGCATCCACTTAATGACGTCTTTCATCTACATGTTCCCAAGTTCATTTTCATAATATAAATTTTATTAATATCCAAAAAATGACTAGAAAAGTATATCAACGACACTCCTAAGTACCCTTGGAAGCTCTTAATAAGAGAAAAGGTACCTTGGTAAAAATAAACAATGACTAAATGGTTTTCAAAAGGGCCATAAAAACTTTGTAATCTCTCATTCGTGTGTGGGACAGTACCACAAACATAACAACAATTTTGTGCAAAAAGTTTACTTAAACAAATATAGAGGTCCTAGCCTATGTCTAAAATTACATACCTTGTAAATAAAACTATTTTACAAAATCTTAGAAATAAAAAATAGAAGGTCATAGTTCAAGAAGGATAGTAAAAGTCATTTGAAGATTTTGTGGTATGAAATGGAGTGGTAGTTACACAATGGTTAATGCTACTCAACCTATGATTCAAGTAAGATTGTCATTTATTCCTATAGATCTTTTGAAAGAAGCCATTTGAAAGAATGTACAGTTGGTCAAAATATGTTTTAGGTGGAAGATGATAGGAATATGGCATCATCGATGAGTTGTATATAAAATTAGTTGTATTCATTAACCATAAAAAAAATGCATACGTAGCATTAAAAACATAAATTATCTTTGATATTTAGATTTCAATGAAAAAATAAAATAATGAACCTCATTCTTTAAGAAACGTCATGCAGTTGGTTTCCAACTCGCATTTGGTTGGAATTTGTTATTTCTTCCTTGCTCCAAAATATGGAAATCCATTTTATAGTGAAAACAAAATCGCAATTCCAAAACTCCCTAAAATTTTCACAATTTTGATTCCCTCCAAAAAACCTAACCACGGAATTCGTTATCACACCAAGATTTAGTTTCTTTTACTCCCTCCTTTCTCACTTCTTGTTGCTAGTAATTAATTCATTGTCTTCCCTTCTTTCTCACTGGTTCTTTCCAATAATGGAGTCAACTACTTCCCTTATTTCTCTCTACCTATTCGACAATGAAAATAAAACCCTCCTTGTTGGTTTAATATTTAGCACGTGGATTTGAATGAAAAATTCTTGGAAACAATGCGAGTAATTTATCTATATCGTCCTCCATATCTATCCTCCTTTTTTTCATCGATTTGGCAAGTGGGTTGCTTCTCTAACCCATCCTCCATCTCCAACATCCTTTTGTTCATCGATTTGGGAACAAAAAAGGGCGAAAATGCATTTCTTTCTCTAGTTCTTCCACTCTAACTTGTCCTCGTCGATTTGGAAAAAAAGGGTGGGGGGAGACATATGCTTATTTCTCTAAATCATCCACTCTAAATTTTACTCTGTCTCCATCCATGTTTTCTTCATTAATTTTGCAACTATGATGTTTGTCTATCTCTTCTTCTGTCTCTAACCGCCTTCTATCCATCAATTTGGCAAGAAAAATGGGAAAAACAGAGGGTTCTTTCTGTAACTCATGTTCCATGTCATCTTAGCCTTTGATATTATGGGTTTTTTTTTTGCCAAACCCCTTAGTGTTGGATTACTGAGAGGGGGGGTGAATCAGTAATCAACAATTTGTACCACTTATTAATCCTTTAAAGAACAATGTATATCCTTTCAACTTATTCAACAATGTTCATCATTTCATCATGAATATATTATTGCACCATAAACATTAACATCCATCAGAGAATAATGAACAATAATAAACAGAACCACACAATACACAGTACATCAATATTTACGTGGAAATCCAATGCGGGAGAAAACCATACAATGTTTTTCTTATATGTCAAGAATTACATTCAAGGAAACACCAAATTCCAATTCTTTGTCTCCAACCAAAAAGAGGCTCCAACCCCCTAGTTTCTTAGGCTCCAACTTGAAGGAAGCTCCAATACCCTAATTCTCTGGCTCCAACTAGAATGAGGCTCCAACCCCCTGAGTTCTCTGCCTACAACCAAAACGTGGCTACAACCACCTAGTTCTCAGGATCCAACCTAAAGGAAGCTCCAACTCCCTGGTTATTCAGAACCAACCGAAGGGAGGTTACAACCCCATTTCTTTTCCTCGTCCAACCGCCCTGAAATATAGATGCCAAATTTATCCAAATTGTCATTGTCAATGAATCAATCACTACCATTGTCACTTTGTCACTGTCAACATGTACCAACACTCTATCACAAAATGTACCAACCTTGTTCAATTCTTTCCTTCAGATTTGTGACCTGTCTATACTGCAACACATAGGTATTCACGGCCTTCTTAATTGCAACTCACAAATTTCTGGATCTATCCTCAATGAAACTCATGGACTACCACAAACTCACCCAGTCTTACTATCGCTATCTTTGCTTCTGTCAAACAGTAACTGTGAAACCTATCAAGTTAACTTGTACCATAAGCATGTAGCAACATGTACCAAACAACTTGTACCAAAAATCTGTAACAATAATATCATCAACCAAACTAGATCTAATCCTCAGGACCAATCACCAAAGCAACTCTCAACCATATGCACAATATCACCAGGATGTGCATCAAACAAAACTACTCATAGCAACTTACAACCACACTCACACATGCCTCTAAAAGGTATGTACCGATCATAACCAAGTACAAACCTATAGCACAAGAAGTGCATCAAGAATGCATAAGAACATACTCCTAGCTAACCAACAAAGGGCCTCTAGCAATACATCATACCATCGATAAACTAAAAACCATAAACCCTTACATCAAACCATGTGCCAGAACTTCACTGTTATATAACCTCAAACATGTATCACTCATATTAATCCAATCACATACCAAGACTACTAAAAAATTCCTCTCACAATGCACCACAATATATTCCAATAAGACCAAGCTAAATGCAATAACAATGTTCCTCAACAGATCTGCCTCAAATCATGCTTCTACAACATATACCATACATCCAAGAGGGAATATACCAAACCTCACAATGTCATGCCTCAAGCATGCTCCACAACATCACTAAGCTATAACTTCATAAACATATAGACATACATTTACACTTTGTTACTGACATGATGCTTCAGATCTCAGACCAACAGACCTTCACTCTCTCCTCAGATTTTGCAACCTGGAACCTTATCTTCATCCTTGCCCTTTCTTCAGATCTGTGCTTTCCCTTTCTATAGCTCACATGTATTTGTTCTTTCCTCTACTATGGCCCACAAATCTTTGTGCTTCTCTGTGCCTATGGCTCGTGGATAACCTTTGAAATCTTGTTTCATTCACTTTATCCACAACTACAAAACTTTCATTCCTTCAGAATTTCGCCTCAGACCTATTCTTTCTCGGATTTGTAAATGTATACCTGCAAATAACCTTTCACAAAATAGATATTCAATAATGTTCAATAGATAGGTAGGTGCTAATAGGAGTTCCTTTCTCTCTTATTTATACTCTCCAATTGGTTTCCTTTAGGGGTTATCTTCTAACTGTTTTACCTAACTTCCCTTTTTTAGGGCTAACCCACTTTTAACTACTTTTCCAACTTGCAACCACTTTACCATAAATAGTAAACTCACCACTTCCTATTGCAACTAAATTTCCTTAATTAGTCAACACATAACTCCTTTACCCTTCTTGTTGTAATCACTTCATTATTTAATTCATTTCTTTTACAACCACTTTGACTAGGGAATCTTCTTTATGACTTTCTAGAAGCTTTGATTTTTTATTTACCTTTTAAGGGCTTCTAGATTACTCTAAGGGGTTCTCCAACTTCTTAAGGCCATATCTCCCTAACCGTCAGGAACTATGTGGCGTACCGCATATCACCAGAAACGACATGACGTGAACTATCCATCCATGATAGTATTACCTTCATATTTATTGATCTGCATGCCTTTATACCTCAACAAAAATCAGGTCCCTTAGCCATATCTTTGTGCTACCAGACTCCGCTGTCAGAATTCTCCAAAGGTTGACATCAATATCTAAGGGTTGAAATCAATCTCCAACATCACTATCCAAAGGTTGACATCAATGAAAACTAATTGTCTAAACCGATTTTCTAACACTTAGCAAGTGTGAGTTAAATGATTTATCTCATCATGGATTTTGATCCTTCTATTCATTAATTGTGAATAGATTTAACAAGTGGGAGTTAATTGATACGCAATTTCTAATTTTCCTTAATTAAGGAAAATACTATTTTTATACATGAAACAAATGGTTTAAACTAACTTATTTCATTTTCTAGTGAGTAAGTCATTTATGTTATGAATCATTTAGGGTTAGGGTTAGGGTTTTTTCATGCCTCAACTCTCTATTAGAATTAAGTTTTCGATCGTCTAGAATCTTTGCAATTTTTTTACTCCAAAACAACATTTGATGCTTCAAACAAGCTTTGGAATTTTATGGACCTTAAATCACCAAAAAGAGACCTACCCTTTAAATGGGCCCTACAAGTCAATAGATCCATTTTTCCACCTAGAAAATAACCAAATAAATCATAAACTATATAGTGGCCCATTTATGATCATTAGATAAGAAAAAAGGTGAATAGTAATAAAGTAACAATACTCAACGATGAAGAATGTGAATAGTAAGAAAGTAATAAGATGTATATAATAAATAATAGATAGAATACACAATAATACATTTCAATATGTCTTTTTAACTTTTAGTTGGATTGTGCAACTTGAAAATGTAAACGAAATCTATGAGCATGACAAAGACCACAATTAATTTTGTTGTTAATTCTACTAAGAAAGATAAGAAAATGGCACAAATTGTATTTCCATGGCATTCTCATAATTTGTTTTTGTTTCCTAATAGAATGAATGTGACAATCATATTTTTTTTGTGATATCGTCGGGTGGACAATCTCTTGCCATTTGTCATTTTCAGGGACTTCAGGTTGTAGTGAGACACGAGGGGGAACTGGGATTCCAAGGACATGCGGGGCTTGGAAAGGAGGCCTTTCTGGCCTAGGTTGGACCACTCTTTGTCCAATCTAGTTGAAAAATCCATCTTGGAATAGTTGGTTCAACTCTTGTGGATCTACATAAAAATGTATAGAAAACCTTGGCCTTCTAGGGCCCATGTTCCAATTTCCTCTTACCCTATTATTCTGACCATGGATTCCTCTACTGAAGAAGATCATTCATGTATGCATTATTTATTAGAAACCAGTTTCTTCAACAAACCATACATGACATCTCTTTAAATATGAAACAAAGTTTGGCTCAACAACACATGAGACTCATGCAATCCAATCCATAAAAATCGTTTAATACTTGTCAATGAGAAGGGGGTGAATAAGGGTTTTGGGATATATGAGGGATTGTGTTGAGCGAAAAGTGGTAAAATGAAGGGGGGTAGATCATGATTACTACTCAACAAATCATTAAACAATCAACTGTATTGTAATTAACAAAACATATCAACTATAACTCATCTATGTGCCATCCTTCAACTGCTATAGTACGAAGTTTTCATTTAGTTTTAAGAACGAGGCGTGAATAGTGAATCTGGGAAGGTGAGGGGACTTGTAATGTGTGAAAAATTGAGAGAATGATAGGGAAATAATGAATATTGTTCATAAAACAAATCATGTAATCAATAAACATAACTCTGTACTAAAATCATTACAAAAAATACCAACACCATACCAATAATTACTGTGTATCAAATTGTTCATTGTTCCAACATTCAAATTCCTCAAAACTTCTCAACTAAAAATAGTTTGTTTAATCATATTCATAATCAAAACAACTTTCCATTCAACAATCTTGTTAAGAAAATGCTTGGTCATTAATTTATTTCTTTCCTTTTAAGAATTTAAAGAAAACACACAACAACATTGGTCCACCTCTATCTCATAATGCATCGCTATAAAAAATATCATACATTGTCTATCAATTCACAATCAGCCAATTAAAACATATGCATAGTTCCCTTTCCAAATAAAAACAGGCTTCCAAAACATGATCGATTACATACATTCTTCATCATATCAACCAATAAATTTTTGTAATGAAAACATAGTCAACATAAAACTCAAACCTCATCACGGTCGATGTAACCATTTCCAATATGCACGATGATTCAATAATGGATGCACAGTGATCATAACCAAATACACACAGTTACCAATTCCATAATTTGCTATAACTTTGATTGGGACTAGTGAAACACAGATGTGTTTCCATTTTTCAATTAAGACAACGCTATAAGAACACAGTGAGTGGAAACATAGTGAAATGATAACAACCCTCGACTGCATATTATTACTCATTCCCAATCAAAACTTTTCAACCAATTTAATCATGAGATGGGGACTCGAAGAAAAAAATCCATAACCACTCCACTTGATAAACCAATCCTTGACAACCAACATGATCAACAGGAGAAAGAACAATTGGATATTTAAAATTGGGCTCTGTCACAAAAAATACAAGGAGCCAATCAAGAGAACACTCATTCATCAATAGCACAAATAATTGGAGGTCTTTAGAGACATGTCAACCACAGGAAAAAACCATTTCGATACAAACTCAATAGTAATACATAAGATATAATTATAACACCCAGCCTGGGCAATGGAACAACAGTTAGCCACAGAGGGAAAACAACAACAAGTAGGATGAAAAATCTGGTGCACATAATGTGTTTTATGTTTGCAGAGGAGAGGAGAATATCCACTGAAGAGTGACAGTTACCAAGAACACATAGAGATATAACCTTAGTTTATTTTTCTTAAGGATCAAACCATTTGACAATAGTGCTAGTCAGGATGCCTAACATCGAGGCATAACTTATATCAGCCTAGAACCATATGGTATATATAAACATTATGGCCACCCTAAGACCAATTCTTGGGATACTTTGGTGCCAATAAAATGAGAATGAGCCACAACCATGACTCTGGTATGAGAAATACACAACAACCAAATGGCAGTCTGAACACGATTGGATACAGTTACACTCATGCCTGTGAGGAAGAAACTGGCAATAATACACAGAGTGAAACCCTCCACCATTTAACACAGCGATAATACCCATATTCATTTAAAAATCCACAGAAACCCACCAAGATTTTAACCAACAGAGAAACCAATGAATGCACAACTCAACCCAAAACCAATTCTTTTTCTTGCAATCCGAACAACTACACAGTCAGTCCATAGAGAAGAATCACACATTTACATAGTTGCAATTCTCAAGAAAACACAAACCCAAGAATTATTGATCCATTGTTTGTTCATACATAGATCATAATTCATGGATGGCATGAAAAAGAACCATACCTGTAACAGAGAGCTTAAAAGGGTGAGTTGGTCAAGAATTTTCTTCCCAAGCCTAAAATGCAGAGCTTAACCACCAACAGACCGAAATGCAACAAAGAATAACAATACTAGGGTGACGACCTGATGGGGGGAGTGTGGAGTGACATGCATTTACTACACATTGCTTCCATCTCCTATCCTATTCAATTCCGAAGTACAAGACAACCAACATTCACCCATGCATTAAACCATGGAATCAATTTCCAAACCATTGAAATCTGCGACGATATTCCTTTCCCAATGTGCCACCCAAAACATTCACGTTAACCATTGCCAAGTTCTCATGCCATACCATATGAATTTCAATGTTATATGCACCCCAAAATAACTCAAATGAAAATTGTATAGCCACTAACCAAACATATAATAGTTAGGACTAACACTAACATCTTTTACCTTTTCATTTGGATATAATCCTTAACATAACTCGAACATAGATCTTTTTTTTTTAGATTTTCTTCATAAGTTTCTTTTATTTGTTTTGGTTATGTCATTACTAACATATTTATTATGTGTATGTGGCCAGGTAGTATATCATAATGAATTGAGACATGATTAAATCATAGCAACTGTAAATATATCCCCATCATAACATAAAAATAATGCTTTGAATTGCAAAAACATCCCATAAAATGCATCATCCACCTGTCACTATGTTAAAATGAAACCAGGACTTCATTGTCAACCATATAGGACTGTGTAAGCAGTGTCGAAACAACAATATAAAATGTGTGATATGACTATTTTCGAGCCTCCAATCTACAAGGGGGTCCCACCTACTAGTATTATATTATTAGCATAGTTTAAATAATAGGGCTTTAGCAATACTTTGCGGTCGAAATTCCTCGTTTTGATTTTAATCATCAACAACGTGGACAATTCCTTGTTTCTTATTCATGGGAACATGGTTGGAAACCCATTCGGTCAAAGGAACCGGGTAGATGAAACAAACATTAAGTATTTTCTCTACCTCTTCCTTAATAGTAGGGGCCTTCCTAGAATTAACAACTCTAAGATGTTGTCGAACAGGTCTAGCATCCAGGTAAGTCTTGATCTCATGTTCGACAATACTACCCTGCTAGGGTCGATTCCTGGCATCTCTTCGTATGACCAAGTGAATACATCATGAAATTCTTTGAAGAGATCGATATAGATCTGAATTTATTCAGGAGAACAATCTACATCGATATATACATTTTAAAATTTTCCAGTAATTCGAGAGAGTTGATCGTGACGGTAGAAGAGTATTTATATTAAAATAGTCAACAGAAGTAGATAGGCAACAAAATTCTGTGTCAACACATCTCAAAACCGAGGAACTAAGTCCCTTCTAGCTGGGCCTCCACCACTTCAATCCTCCACCAAAGGAAAGTTCATATAAAGGAGACAATGAGGTTCTCCATCAAAGAAGGAACGGCTTGGGGGGTGAACAATGTGTTCAGAATGTTAGAAAAATAGGACCACGGAGCAATAAAATAAAACAAATGCAGAAACAAAACACAGAAGATACACAATACAATAGAGACACAGATTTACATGGTTCACCCAGTGTGGGCTACATCCACCAGAGAAATTGCCAGGTCCTTTCTTTATTATTATCCAGTAAATGAAGGGATACAACCTACAACAAACCCATTGTAACTTCCTCTTATTTCTCTCACAGTCTCCTATCTCAGAATACAATATTCGACATCCAACCATAGCTGCAATACATTTCCCTCATAAAAGAGGGTTTCCTTCTTGGGCAAAAAACCCTAACATAATTTCTACCATTAGATCTGCGACCTTATAATGAATGGTCCAGATTTACAATGAAATTACAATATACTTTTACAAG
>SNQJ01S0197941.1:7890-25123 GCA_010110895.2 Picea sitchensis
TTTATCTTACATTCTTCACATAAAATTCTGAGTGTTTTAAACTTAGATAGATAGTATCCAAGGAAAGAAAAATCATTTGGACTCAAGGTCAGTATTTGATTTTCTAACTGATGTGCTCGAATAATATTGAGTTTACCAAACACAGATTCAATCTTGTTCCAAGCTTCTTTGGGGTCATCAATATCTTGAAGGTGGTACCTTAAATCAGGATAGATGGAAATTCTGATTAGTCCACATGCTTCATCATTCCTATTATCCCACTTGGCTTTCTTATCAGCATTAGTGGGTATTTTTTCCTTTCCCAAGGTAATCCGGTACAAGCCTTTACTTCTTAATAAATCTTCCATATGAGATTTACATTGGAAGTAGTTGTTGTTGGTAAGCAAGATAGTACTTGTAGAATCCATATTAAATATGTAGGTAATGTGGATTTAAAAACTCAAACTGGTGATATGGATGGAAAGAGCTCGAAAAGTTATGCAGTTTTAAAAAAAACGACACTGAAAACGGACTTCCGATGTTAGAATTATGCCATTTTAAAAAAAGGCACAATTGGTAACCAAATGACCACGTGATTGTGTAAGTTGCTTTATGAAGTGACCCACTTTTATAAAGAGAAGTGGGGATCAATTTTACAATGAAGTTACTTTATAACATAAAAGTTGCATGAAAAATAAATAACTCTAAAATAAAATATTAAAGCTACTTATAGTGATTCACTTTTATACTTGAAGTGAAATACACTTTATAATTTTAGCATGAACTTTTTCAAAAAAGGTAACAACAGAGAGACTTGAACTCAAGACCTCTTACTTAATAAGGAAACTTTTAACCAAATGATCTAACAAAACATATTGTAATGTTCAGAAGGAGGATTGGGGGTGTTGTTGTTGTTGTTGTGGAAGACGACCTTGGAGAGCATGCTAAAAAAAACTCTTTTCACCAAGAAAATAATTTCGCTTCTCGATGACAACAAGGGTTAGATCTCGGTTAGCTTACTCGAAAGATGCACATTTTCCTATCTGTTTCTGATTTTTCTAGATCACATAGGGCACAGAGAAAAGAGAATACGCAAATCTAAAAGAGTAGCAACCCAGAAATAAATAAAACAAAACCGAAATAAAACCAAAATACTACGCTGCAAAAATTTTAAAAAATGCGTATTCAAGCTTTATACCTCTGGATCTGACTGTAATGGCCATATCTTGGGCAAAAAGAAACCTTTTCGAGTGAAACGAAAAGTGCTCCTAACTGAAACGAGTTCTTTGGACGCAATGGAACATTCCTCGCATCCCAAAAATGTACGAAAATGATAGAAAGTGGAGATGAGGCAACTCGTCTTCACGATATCGATCTTTAACAGGAGCGGGTCTTCAAACAAGCTCTGATACCATGTTCAACAACACAGGTATTCCAACATAGGATGAAAACCTTCAGTAACCACTCACATAACTAGATCACAGATCAACACACCGATGTTTTTACATGGTAAAACGCCTACGGGGAAACATCCACGGCCCCAACCAACGCGACCACTTGGAGCAGTTTATTAATGTAAAGAAAAAGATTACAGAGAGATTTTACAAGAGTGTTTCTCACAATCGATCATCGAAAAATGACCCTTTGTTCTCTTTAAATAGAGATCATGGACCAATCAGGTGTTAAGCCACAGATCAATGGCCATTAAGATCGAGGAGAGTATGAACCGTTGGATCACTCTATGTCGGGAACATATTGTGACCGTCGAATTTCCTAACTACAAATGCATACTAATGCATACTAAAGAAACACACTAGAAAACACACTTTCACCTAACGAAACAATAGATCAAGTAGATCTTACTAAGTCCTAAGTGTCTAAATATCCTAACATCAGTGTATATTTGAATCTCTTCGGCGGAGCAATCTGCTCCGACGAAGACATTCTTCATGATGCCAGGGGTTTTGTAGATATCCATAGGAATTGTTACAAAAATACTTTCCTTGTTTCCATCAGCGTAAAATATCTTTGTATCCATAGGGTTGTCTCCATTTAGGGTAAAAAAAAACTATCCTACCTCTATTCTCCTAATATCGGGAAGAAAATAAGATCGATGATGAAGATCATCCCAAGGTCTGTTGGGACCAATCATTTCCTTCAGAATCACCTCATTGGAGGGAAATACTAAGTCTAAAGGATCCTGAGAAGCCAAAGAGTCTTGATCCCAAATAGGCTTGAGGACTGGATCTAGCTTCTAAGGGGGAGTTGGATCGGGGTTGCTCAAGGATTGCTGGACAAGGTTTTACACAACCTTAGCCACGGATAAGGGCATGGCCATGCCAAGGTTCCCTATCCCTTCCATATAATCCGATGGGGAAGGAAAATTCTCAGGGTCATGAAAGTAGATCGTTTTAAAAGATGACACTTGAAAAATTGCAGCCTTCGGCTAGTCAAGAATAGATGAAATAAACCTTACGTCGTTGGAAGGAGGTGAATAATCAAAATTTCCCATCAATGACGGAAACAATCTGGAACCTAAATTTATAGTTCCAGGATGCGGGTTATCAATCATAGGAACTGTGGAAGCCCCTGATGAAGGGTCATGATGAGATAAGGACAATTGGTCGATGGTTATAATTTGGCCCTTGTGCAGAAATCACAGGACCCAAAAAATAGTGTCTACAAACACATACATTGCATAATTCCAAGTTCTTCCTAACAAAATATTGTAGTCGAGAGGTGCATCAACTACTTCAACCTCTACACACACATTTTTACCCTCTAACTGCATGGGGAAATAAGGAATTATACAGTGTGGTCTGAACGAACAACCTTCAAAATATGTAAGCAACGTAAGCGACAAAGACAACTCAAGATAGCCAATGGCATTCCAACATGACAATGACATCACGCAAGTCGAGGTACCCTCATCAACCATCATACGAAAAAGGTTTCATGTCAACAATTTCGTGGTGTATGTCACTACTATATTAAAGGCGACCTAGTGAGGAAGAAGAGGTTTAACTTTGGTTGGATTGAAAATGATCATTCTTGAGCTACTAGTTTCTTTCTCTCCCAAGGTGGATAACAAATCTTTTCTCTGTGAGGGGAAACTCTGGAGAACCTCCAAAGAAGACATTACACAAGGAGTTTGTGCCATATCCTCTACGCTGGAGTAGTTCTGAGCAACCCTCACATTTGGCTTATGGGAAGCCTTCTTAAAAGCACCTTTAGGGATATGAGTCATTCTATATCCCACTATCTTCTCAATTTGAGGATGATTCAATGGGTTGGAAGTCTCCTTGCCCTTATCAATAGATTCCAGCATTTTGTAGTCACAAGTCATGGTTAATAAATGAGAATCGATGTTCATCAGGTAAATGTTTGTGGCTAGGTTGCTTGGTATAGGGACGGGGGGTCCCTGACTTCCCCCAACCGGACTCATGGATGTAGAAGCCTGAGCCATATTTTTCGCTTGCGGAAAAGGGTTTGTCAACACAACAAGTTGTTGTTGTGCTAGTATCTTTTAGGTCTCCACAAGCCGAGGGAACAGGTGAGTTAAATGGTCTTCTGTGCAAAGATTACAACGATACTTCACCTTCTTCTTCTCAGTTTTTCCCTTGCTAGCATTGTTAGCATCCTTTTTATCCCCTTTACCCTTCTCGTTTCTCTATTTCTTCTTTCCCTTGGTTTGTTTTTTGGCCTTCAGAGTTGTCAATTGTACACTATGTATATCTGACGCCTAAGTTGCAGGGGAATTCAAACTAGGATTTTGACTGGCCACAGTCTATTGAATCGATACTTTTTGTAATTGATTAGACAACATATCAGTGGAATTTCTTAATGTTGAGCCCACTATGCCATCAGTGTGGGGCCCAAAATTTTGTTTGGCCTTATCGAGATTTGACCATGGCGCATTAGGTAAGATCGCGTAGAGCATGCCAGACTGAGAGTAAATCAATTCTAGCTACTGGGCTCTCATAATAGCCTCCTCCTCAGAAAACACCCCGGACGTTGCTACGACTTTGGACACACAAGGAACCAAAGACTTCAATAACCACTCAAGAAAGAACGTAGGAGGGACCTTGACCTTAATCAATTTGTTTCTTCATCGCCACTCTCAGATATGATCTGAGATATGATTATCCTTAGTTTTCTCAAATTTTCCCAACAACTCGGTGCCGACATCGTATCTCACTGACAACTGGAAATGGTTCAATAAAAACATGGACAAGACATTCAAGTAAGAGTACTTTGAGATTTCGAGCTCTATATACCACTTCATTGCACCCCCTATAAGAGTGCATTGAAAAAGACACAATTGAATGAAGTCGTCTTTCAATGAGTTCGATGAGCACCACAAGTGAAAGGTAATCACGTGATCACCTGGATATTCTCCAGGATTTCCCTCAAACTTCGAAATATACGAAGGAAACTTAGTCAGCATGGGGGTCCAACATGGATCGTGACAGACCAGGTCATTTAACAATCTCGACAAGTCTGGAAAATGCAGGTTTTCTAGAAATGGTATTTTTGGCTGCATAGTATTTACATGAAAAGAGGGACCTGGATTTTGATTGGCACCAGGTTGCCATGAAAATTTGGACTGTTGGCCAGGTTATTGGTAGAAATCATGGCCTTAATCAACAAAAGGAAATTGTGTTTGTTGTTGCATCATCAATTGACTCTCTAAATTGGACGACATAGCCTGCATAGGGATTGATCCCTATGCTGTGTTCCAAGGACCTTGGTTGGGGATTCCCCCAGTCGATCCTCCTAGCATAGGTACTGAACCTTTCCCGGGGTTCCATTGAGTATGGAAGGGGTTTCCCCCATGATGCAGGAGCATCATCACCAACATGCTAGTGGAGGACAAATCAATGCCATAATGCGCATTTTGAAGTGTTTTGAATTTTAACAATGGCATTTCACGAAAATATCTCGAAAATATTGTAATTAAAGTAGTTCTTAAATGTTAAGAGGTTAAGCCATCACGTGAGATTGATGGAGATTGTATTTCCCTTTAGTAAAGTTAATTTTAGTACATATTTGAACCATTCACTCTTATCTATCTGTACCGATCATTTATTGTAATAAGGCTTAGTAGTTGAAATATTTTACTTTGATTAGATAGCACTAAGGTAGTCGGAGGGAAAATCTCTATGAGCCCTTCTTGTATAAATATATGTATTGTTTTCCCAATGGCTGCTGAAAGTTGCAGAAATTGATTGAATTTGTTATTGTTGAGGCTTATGAAACTTATCGACATTGTATGAATCCATGTACATATAATTTGAATGAATGTAACAGAGAAGCGTTGATCCAAAATGTTTGGTGTTGTTGTTATTGTGTCTATCTGAATGAATGGTAGGATTTTTGTTTAATTACATTCTCTGTTATTACTTGTTCTTATGTTATGAATGCATTACATGGTTGAATGTATGAATCTGTGAGGATTATATAAGTTTCAATTATTTCTCTTATTTGAGAATGTGCAAGGAGTTCATAGTGTGTTGATGATTAAAATTGCAACGAAGTCTTTCCCACAAAGTGTTGTTAAAGACTATTATTATAAAACTAAATAATACTAGTAGGTGGAACCCCCTTGTAGAGTGGAGATCAGATCTGGTTCTTATTTGATGTTGTGATACTGTTCGACACTGCTTACATGGTTGAGGAGATCTTATTTTTAATGGCGATGGATTAGGCTTATTATGTGTTGGTGTAAATTGCAACACTTGGATGATGGATTAGGCATGTTATGTGTTTATTCTTCTGCTCTAAGCTTAAGTTTTATTTTACAAGAACCTATGTTATTCATTGATACCATTTCTATCTATTCTTGGATCCATTACTAGGACATTTGCACAACATAAATGTTAGTAACAATACATAAAGAGCAGTTGGAAGAGGGAAAAGAAATATAAACAAATGCAAAAGGAAGGAATCTAACTATGCAAATATGCTATACTACATGCATCGAATTTTAATGGATTGTTGTTATCCTAGATAATAAGTTAATAGCTATGTGATTTATTGAGTTATATAGTCGGTATGAATTATAATTATGTCATGGAATAAGTTGATATGGGTCGCTCTATTGGTTTTAATGGTTGATGGTTTTGATACATGGTTTAATTAATTGAGTTAATGGAAGCTTGCTCGCGTGTACGAAGGAATTAATGGACTGGGGATGGAGGTGACATGCATTTACTGCACATCACCCTTACTCCTTCCACCAGTCGCCACCCTAGTTAGGCTATTGTTCAAACTATGTTGTTGTGGTTAGGCTCCAACTTTCAGGTAGAGAGGAACCACTCAGACAACTCGCGTTTTAAGGTGTTTTGATGACAGGTATGTTTTTTCTTTTTTTCCATCCATGAGTTTCTCTGGTTATGAAATGGATATTGGATCGAATGTATGGGTTTGTGTTTTTCCTTAAGTATGACAACTATGTAAAATTGTGATTTTTCTAGAATGAATCGTTGGTGTCTTTCTCTGCAATAATGTCTGAAGTTACAATGTATTTGGTTGTCCTAAGTGTTAGCAGCCATAAAGGATCTCTGTCATCCTTGTTGGCTTAGTTGGAGGGTTTCATTTGGTCTTAGTGGCTGGCTGTATTCATGCTTTCGTATCAACATACTCAGTCTTTGGATTTTCTGGGGTTTAATCGGTTGGAAGCGCGTTGTGTCACTGCACATTGTTCACTTGGGCATTGGGTTGTTCATCCTACTAATGGTTGCGTAGTGGGTTATATTTCTTCTTCACGACATTGTTTTCACCTCAGCGTTGTTAGTTGGTTGGCTAGGAGAGCCATGCGGGTTATATCCTGCATGTGCTAAGTATCATTACAAGTCCAAAATGGAGCCTTTCTCCTATGTTCATAGCCTCTCCTATCACGGGATTTGTCACCCTGTCCATGAAGTGAATTGTTTTTATCTTTGTGTGTGCATCATTGGTCTTAGAAGTTTTCGCCATTGATAGAAGTCGACTCTAGCCTCCATGTTTTGGTCCACAATGCAAACAATTGACTCCTCAAGTCCGAGGGTTGATATAGAATACCGTTGTGGCCTGTCAGGTTTACTATTGGTTGTTATGGATTGGTGTGTATTGTCAATACTAGATCGACCCATTGATTATGTGATGACGGTGCTGGTTTTGGTAAGAATGTAGTAAAACAATGTAGTAACTGGTTACAAATCCTATCATTCAATTGCGAGAATGTAGTAACATTTTGATTCAATTATAAAAAACAATGTAGTAACTGCTCTTTAATTGAATGGATAATATCAACATGGTTAATTGGATAAATCAAATACTCAGTCTTTGTCCTTACGTTTCATGAATTGATAACCCGACACTGTTTTAATTGAATAAGTCACAACGTCGCTTCATGTCAATGCATGAGTATGTGTGGCATTCTTACAACATGTTAGGTCGGGTTATTGATTATTATGGCTGAGTGTTTAATTTCCGTGGGATTATTTCAATCATGGTGTTTATGGTATGGTTTCCCACTGTGTATTCTATGAATATTTTTTTGGTTGCACACTCAGAGATAGTCACAAAATTTTTAAACATGGCTTTGTTGCAATTTGATTATTTGTATTACAAGGTTGGGTATGTTGTTGCTGCCTCATTTTGTTGGATGGATAGCCCAACATTTTGAATGTTTAGATTCAAATAAAATCATACCTGTACAATCACAAAAGTACAATTGAATTTTGTCGAATGGTTGTATATTTCACAACATAGTGTGAGTTGAAGTGGTGATTTTCATCTCTGTGTTTAATTGGCAAGACATGATCTTTGCAAGATAAATATGGATCATGGTGTTGACTGTACACTATGTATGTTAAATGAATATCATGCATTTTAATAGTGATAGGAACGTGTGCTGTGACAATATAAACTCATTGCAATTTAATTATTAAATGAATTAAAAAACAGAATCAAGCATGATTTTTATGAGCAGAGTGGAAGTAATTGACTGTGTATTCATTTGAAAATTTCTTAAATGTTAAATGGATAAATGAGAAAAATAGAGCTCCCCTCCAGATTGTTGTGGAATGCATACTGTCTTGTTTGATTGAATACAACAACAATCAAGGAAAGATTTCATCTTAGAGAGGGAAATATGGTTTTTGAGTTTTTATGTTATTTATGGTTGATGACAATTGACTTCAGAAATTTTGGACAACATGTTTTCTTTGGATATATGAGTAATATATTTTTGAAGATAATTTCAAATATTTTGAGATAAATTTTCAAATGTTAATATGATGATGGGAGTCACAAGGAGGTGTGTTTTGATTAATTAACTAGTATGTTATGATTGTTAAGAGCTAAAGGGAGTCACAAGAGGTACCACCTACTAGTTATTATTTATTTATAACCCTTATTATGATTATTACTTTTCCCCCTAACTGAAAGTTGGTTGAGTCTTTTAATTAACTTAAATAATGACTTGGTTCAACTACTTCAACCAATTGTAATTTGTTTAAAGGAAAAAGAAAATGGAGGAACGAAGGAAGATAGAAGGAGAAGAATACTAAGGTTTTTTCTTTGAGTTTATGTTGAGATAGTTTAGTTTGTTGGAAATATAATTGAGAGGCGGGGTGAATCAATTATGTATAAGCTTGAAAATTTTCCTATTATTTTGTGATTCTTTCTATATTATTATTTAATGTGTTGTTGATAACTTAACATGCATATATATACAATATTTGATCAATCACACATAATACACAAAGCCACTAATTTTCATGAGGAAACCCATAAGGGTGAAAACCTCTTCTTCTTAGGCTGTCAGTCAAGCTCCAGATTTCATGTACATCACAGTCTTTGAGCTCCAACTCAAATATGAGGCTACAACCTATGATAGAAAGACAGAAATTGGAGAGAGAACAAACTCTCATATTTCTCTAGCACCAACTAGATGGAAACACCAACTCCCAGAATATCTTCTAGCACCAACTAGAATTTAGAGGAATGTCATCCTCCCTATCACCACCCTACCACCCTGATTGAATCTTAAAAAACTTTACTTACTTTCTATGTCTCTGGTATGGTCTGTTACAACTCCATGTCTCATCTGCCTCTTCCGGCTTCTATTACTCTATTCCTCTTCTATACTCTGCTCTTTCTCCTACTACGCACTCCCATCACTCTATTCAACTTCTCTTCTTTCTTTATACTCTGTGTTGTCTATGCATGTTATACGCTACACCTTTGATCTACAGTTCAGGTCCCATCCACAGTCACATTCTACCCACATGCATAACTATCGAAAAAGCACACTATCTTTTCTATTCTCCATGTCTTTCTCACCTTGCATCCTCTGCCTGATTATTATTCAAAGTCTTCATATTCCATGGTGATTATTTTGAATTTGTTCATCATTAGCGGGTGTTATCCTGAGATTCTTTGGCTTCGATGGCAGTGGTAACTCTTTGTATTCTCTGGTAGTTACAGTCATTTGTTTTTTTATTTTGATTCTAATCCCCTTCCTTCACATGACCACTGGCAGTGACCAAACACCTATTGAAAAGGTGCTTCCCGATATCAGTCTAGTGAGCGCTAGATCTATTTATCGATATGACCTTGGGCAAAGATGTCATGTGACCACGACATTGCGGGCATGTCCAAAGGTGGTTTGTATCAAACTACTTTTTTCCCCGCAATTTAACTTGAGCCTCCACATGTCCTTTATCCAAAACCATGGTTTTGATTGTGGCCCGCTTTCATCTTTTTAAAGTTCATGCATATTCAATCCCTATAATGGGACGGGACCATCGATCTCATGATATTAACGGTGCTCCTGAATGAACTGTTCATATTTTTTCTTTCACAATCTACGAATCAAATCTAGCTTTCCTAGATCAACGACTGTGATTTATTTCATGATCTGGGCTTCAGGATTTTCAAATATCAACCCTTTCTTTCCTCCGTACGTTAATATTATGGAGTTTAAAATACACTGATGTGTGTCCCTCTCAGAATAGTGGTCGAGATCTCCTTAGGGTCTCCAGACTTCGGAGATTTCGAATCTCAACTTCTTGTTTCTTCTGACTAGATATCTTCCGAAATGGAAGATCTTCTTACATTTATCCTCCTTAATCCAATAAATATCCTCCACTCCGGGACTTCGGCCTTTTCAACTCTTCAGCGCTTTGCTTTTCCATGAACGCTTTCACCCAGAGTCAATGATCTATTGACACGTACCCTCCTCCACGATCAACGATCATGAGTGACTTTGACATTTCAGGCTTCGAGAGTTTCAACTCCTATGCACTCGTTTCTCCCGTAGTGCTTTCACCCGAATGCATAATATTCTGACACGTACCCCTCCTAGCGGTCAACAGCTATGGTCTTCTTCGGGTCTTCAGTGTTTGGGACTTTGGGACTTTAGGCTAACCACTACTTCATTCTCCTTCAGAGTGGTCACCTACTGAATAAGTCATAGGTAGTGGAGACTTCTTGTTGTCGGTTAACACTTCCACTTACACTGTACTTCCATTGAACTAGATCAACGGTTGAAAATGAACTCGAAGTGATCTTCAGATCGGACGACTGAGCGCGACTTTAGACCTTCATCCTTCGCGACTTCAGGACTTTTGACATTTGTTGGTGATGAAACTTCTCAAGTAAATATCCTGGAGTGATGTAGCTTTCTTATGTCACTTGTTGACATGGAAAGAGCCAATTTCCTCTTGACACTTGTCATCATCTGATTATGCCATGTGTACTTGCTGACGTGGTCTTCCACATGTCCTTGCTAATGTGGTATTCCACAAGTCCTTGCTAACATGGTCTACTAATGTGGGTGAGAAATGTAGGAAGTGTAGTGGAGGTGGAGACAGAGCGCGGTAGTGGTGTGTGATGTGTAGCGGGTAGTGGAGTGTGACGTCAGAGTGCAGAGGTGGTATGTATGACTGGTTTGGTGATTTTATCAGAGGGGGGATTAGGCATTAAGTGGTAATGAGCGAGGGGGGTCTAAGTTGACAAGAAGGTGACACGTATGAGGGTCCCACCTGAGAAATACCACCAAATCAAAACCCCCCCCCACGGTTAAAGGAAGAAAGGTCGTGGGGGTCCAATATGCCCTATCGACTGTAGATCTGATTTCTCAATTATCGACCACTAAGATTAGCGCACCCTTATTCTAACCTTGCCTTCCACTTATTTCGATCCGATGGCTGATGAAAATTTGGGTGATCAAAATCTTAGATCTCAGATCTCAACCCTTGCTTATCCTGTCCTTCCACTTAAATAAATCTGACGACTGACAGAAATTTAGATGATCAAATTCTCAATCGTTCTGCCCCGCTTATCCTATCCTTCATTAATTCAATCCGACAGTTATTGGTCCTCTGGATCGGTGATCCAACAACCACTATTTCTCTTCCTCCTAAGCTTCTGATCTCTCGGACTTAGAAGGATTTATAAGTGTTCATGGGTCTTGACCTTTTCTCCTCATCCTGCGAGTCCATCTCTTGGACCTCATATGGAAACCTATATCTCTTCTGAGATTTCTAAAGGTTTGGTTTGTTGTTTTTATTTCCATCAATGATAAGCACATTCTTCTTGTAAACATGCCAACAATATCCCCCTTTCTCATTAATGGCAACCCTAAAAGGTTGCACTATTCTTCTTAGACCTCCAACTTTAGCATACATGAAACACGTTTTTGTCCCCCTTTGACATCAATTTCAAAGAAAATGGAGATTGATTATGTGCTTCCCCTAATCATATATACCAGGAGCACTCTCCCCCTGATCAGACATACTATTTTAGCTTGATAACAGGGTCACTCCCAACTTCTGGCGTAGATACCCAAACTAAGATTTTGCAAGCGGTTTAGTGAAGATATCAACGATCTGATCTTTGGATGGAATATAATTCAAAGAAACAAAATTTTTGGCTACATGTTCCCTCAAGAAGTGATACTTGATGGGTATATGCTTAGTCTTGGAGTGAAATACAGGATTCTTTGACACACTAATTGCACTAGTATTATCACAATGAATTGGGATCGGTGCATTATACTTTACGTCCAAGTCTACAACTATTTGAATCATCCATAATACTTGGGTACAACAAGTGGCAGCTGCAATGTATTCAACTTATGTAGTCGATAAGGAGATGGAACCTTTCTTCTTGCTCAACCATGCTACAAGAGAATCTCCTAAGAAGAATGCACCTCCACTCATGCTTTTCCTTTCATCCACATAGTTATCCCAATCGACATTTGAATAGACTGATAGTAGAAAATTATGATTCTTAGGATACCATAGGACATAGTTCATTGTTCCTTTCAAGTATCTAAATAATATTTTGACAACTAACAAATGACTTTGTTTAGGTGCATCCTCATACTTTCCTACCATTCCAATAGCATGCATTATTTCTGGATGACATGATATGATGTACAATAGGTTGCCTATCATAGACCAATATGAAATCTGATCAACATCAGGTGATTCATTATCCTTGCTTAACTTGCATCCAGTGACCATAGGTGTGCTCATAGGTGTAGAATCTTCCATTTGAAACCTTTTCAACATTTCTCTTATATATTTCTCCTAAGAAATAAATATTCCTTTAGACCTCTAAGTAATTTGTAGACCAAGAAAAAATGACAATTCCCCTATCATAGAAATTTCAAATTCAGACTGCATGGAAAAATATAATCATTGTACCAATGAAGAATTATTGATGTTGAAGATGATGTCATCTACATAGACCAACACAATGAGAAAATAGTTACCCTTTGTTTTGATATATAGATTGTTATCAACAGTTCCTCTCTTGAACCCTTTGTCTTGAAGATGCTTATCCAGTCTGTAATACCAGACATAGGGGGATTGTTTCAACCCATGTAAGACTTTCTTTAGCTTGCATACAAAGTCAGGGTTATCTGACAGTTGGAAATCCTTTGGTTTTTCCATATAGACTTCTTCTTTTAGATCTCCATTTATAAAAGCTAACTTGACATACATTTGATAGACTTTAAATTGTTTATGAAATGCATAGGCAAGAAAAATTTTAATAGCTTCTGATCTTGCTACGGGCACAAATGTTTCATCAAAATCCAGTCCTTCTATTTGAGCATATCCTTTGTAGACCAATACAACCTTATTTCTTACAATATTTCTTTGCTCATTCATCTTGTTTTTGTAGACCCATTTGGATCCTATTACATTTTTATTTGCTGGCCTAGGAATGAGTTCCCAAGTGTCATTCTTTTCAATCTGGTCCAGTTCCTCATTCATTGATTTTAACCAATTTACGTCTTCACTAGATTAATTAAAGTTTTTAGGTTCCATCATGGATATGGAGGCTATATGTGATTGCTCAGTGTCTTTCATTATCCTTCTCCTAGTTTGTACACCTTTTTCTTTCTCACCAATTATCTGACTTACAGGATAATTCTTTTGAGTAATTCTAGAGGAAGGATTTGATGTTGATTGTTGTCCTGACTCTTCTTGTCTAGGTGTCTCTTCTCCACCTGATTCATCATCTTCTTATGACTCTGAGATTAGTTGTTCTTTATCTTCATTATTCTCGTCATATTTTTCATCTGGCTTGGTTCTTATTCTTTGCTGATCTTTTACAGGAGCTTCTTCATCAATTCGAACATCAATACAGTCTACTATTTTATGCATTCTTTTGTTAAAGAATATGTATCATTTACTGTTCGTTGCATATCTTAAGAAGATACCTTCATCAGATCTACTATCAAATTTTCCTAGATGATCATCATTATTCTTGATGTAGCATTTACTTACAAATACTTTGAAGTGTTTGATTGATGTAGGTCAACCAAACCACAACTCATCATGGATGATTTTAAGGATGGAAATTTATTTTAAAACATAGAATCCTTGCCGAATCTTACTAATCCTTCATATGCCAACTATAAATTTTTGGTGATATTTTTGTAAAAATATTCAAATTTATAAGGATTTTATATAGTTTGTATAATATTTTGGAGATTTTTAAGGTAAAATAATTTTATCCTATAGAATTTGGGTGAATCAATGTTAGAATAACGAATATTGTTTTTGGAAAAACCATGGAAAATTAGCCCATGAACAAAATTTAGCCCCTAAAATCATCCCTGCAACTCATATGGAGTTTTATCACTGTTCGTACTTAGATGCGCTTTGTTTAGAATATGAACATCCGTGTGAACAACCTCCACCCAGAAGGTTTGTGAAATGTCCCTTTCACTCATCATAGCCCTTGCCATCTGCTGAACTGATATATTTTGGCATTCTACAACTCCATTTTGCTGAGGAGTACCTGGAATAGTATATTCTCTTTTAATTCCATGTCTGTCACATAATTCTTTGAAATATCTTGACATAAATTATCCTCCCTTGCCTAATCAAATTGCCTTTAACTTCTTTCCTGTCCAATTCTCAGCTAATGCCTTAAATTTTTTGAGCTTCTCAAACGCATCAGATTTTTCTCCCAGAAAGGAAACCCACATAAGTCTGGAGAAGTCATCAATGACTAGCATAAAGTAACACTCTCCTCCAGTTCCTTCCTTTCACAATGGTCCACACATATCCATATGAACAATTTGAAGTGGTTTCTATGAAGATGAGAAACTCTTCGAGTTGAATTGAGCACGAGTCAGCTTCCCCATTTGACAGGATTCACATACATAGTTATTAGGATTAGATATTCTTGGAAGGTCTTTCACAGTGCCTTCATTATTCAGTTTAACAATATGATCAAAATTCAGGTGTCCAAGCCTTCTGTTCCATAACCAACTTTCATCAAGTTTTCTTAAATGACATTTCTCCTTATCTTCCTTCAGAACATATACATTGTTTTCAGTTCTAACCCATTTTGCAATCAACTCTCCCATGTTTACTATATTTATTTTACAATTCTTGGCAGTGAAAGTGACTTCAAATCCTCTGTCACATATCTGACTGACACTAAGAAGATTATGATTTAAGCCATCAACACATAATACATCTTGATCTTTGCTTATTCCATTACTTAAGCTTACTAGAACTTTACCTCTGATCTTTCCTGGAGCATCGTTTCCAAAGGTTACACTCCCTGATTTATTTTCTTTGAATAATAGGAACTTACTTTTGTCACCTGTCATATGACTGGAGCATCCGTTGTCAATATACCATGTGTATTTTTGTCTTTGAGTTGACAACACTAATCCACACTTATTATATTCATTCTTCTTCCAAACCTTGATGTTTTCAGCTCTGTGATTTGAATCTGGCTTATATTGTTTTAAGCGACAATCTACAGGTTTATGTCCATAATTATGGCAGATGTAACATGATGGTTCATTGAATAAAGGATCATAATGGTTTTTATGTTTAATCTACATCCTTTTCCCATCCATCACATGATTTGCAGTCTATGGTTGTTTGTTACTTGGTTGTCTCATTCTTTGTTGTGGGAGATACTTATTCCTTGGTTGTCTTGATTTCTCATGTTTAATTCTGAAAGAACAATTTACATATTTGTGGCCAAAGTTAGAGTAGTAAAAACAATATCCATAGAAAAACTCTTTGTACCTGGAAAATGGTTGTCTTCTTTGAGCAGGTTGTTTTCTTCCATGCTGATGATTTCCTTGAGCAGAGGGTGTATTATTTCTTTGTTCTATAGATTCAGTTCTGGTAGATTTTCCTTCCCTCCTCCTTGGCGACTGATTCTCTTCTTTTGTTTCTGCAGGTTTGATGTTTCCAATGGTTGTAGATTTGACAAACTTGACGGATTATTTATTGCTTGTTTGACCACTACTTGATCCCTCTTCATAACCCAAACCAGTTTTCAACTTTGAATTCCTTTGCTGATTCAGAATGGAGGCTAATCCTCCTGAAGGTTTAATACTTGTCAGATTTTGATGATATAAGGCCTGCAATTTCTCTAGATATTTTTTGATAGTCACTACTTCAGCTTCCAATTTTTGATCTTTTGTTTTGGCTTCCTTCAATTGTTGTTTGAGAATGTATTCAATCTTCTTAGCTTCTTCTAACTTAACCTTCAACAGTGCAATTTCTTCAGATGGTTCATTGCATGTTTTCTCATACCTGAGGAGTAACTGTTTTTCTTTTCTTTTCTTTTCTCTGAGTCAATCAATCTCTTCCATGGAACTGACACGTTCTCCTTCAATATCTACTACTGATTCACAATCATCGAACTCACTTCATGTATTTTCCATGTTTATATCTTCTAAAGATATTAGCATGATATCATTTATTTTATCTTCAATAGAAGAGTCACTGCTTTCATCATATGAGGGATCATCATCATTGTTTACACAAAGGATTTTCTTCTTAAAATTATTCTCTTTATAGACCTTCTTGTGCTTGTGATTCTCTTCATTGTCATATATCTGATCCTTTCTTTTGTGAGGAAACTTAGATGAAAAATGACCTATCTTACCACTGTTGAAACATTTGAAGTGAAGTTTACCTTTGTATTTTCCTTATCCTTTCTTCAGTCTTTTCACAAAGTTTTCTTCAATCTCAACTATATCGGAGTCTGTGTTTTTCTCTACTTTAAAATATTCCTCTCTTGTAGTGGATTTACCTTTGGTGATTCTCATTTCATAAGAAATTAGGGTTCCAAGAAGTTGATCTAGTGTCAAATTTTTGATATCAGCTATTTCCTCTATAGCAGAGAACTTTGAGTTAAGTCTATCAGGAAGAGATCTTAATATTTTTTGGACTATAAAATATTCATCTATAATTTCACCTAGGCCTTTCATAGTGTTGACAAGTTATTCTATACGTAAGAAGTACTTACTGATAGTTTCATCTTCATCCATCTTTAACTGCTCAAATTTCAGTCTGTGAGTCTGAAGTTTTGTGTCTTTCACCTTTTCATTACCTTCGTAACTACTTATCAGCTTGTCTCATATAACTTTTGTTGAATCACAGTGCATGACTTTGACAAACATGGCTTTAGCAAGTCCACTGAGGATGGAATTTATTGATTTTTCATTAAATATAAACTCCAACTTATCATATTTTGAGGCCAAGACTAAAAGCTTCACATATCCCGTTTCAACGACATCCCAAACATCAACACCCAAAGACATTAAATGTGTTCTCATTCTTATTTTCCAGAAGGCAAAGTTTGTTCCATCAAAGAGAGGGGGTCTATTAGTTGAACTTCCATGACTAGTCATGTTCAAGATTATGGATCTACCTTTGATCAAAGGCATCGGCTCTGATACCAATTGTTGGAAATATAACTGAGAGGG
>SNQJ01S0197942.1:4042-17233 GCA_010110895.2 Picea sitchensis
CATGTGTGTAATACATATTCAATGTTGAGCTCGTCAGTCCTAGAGTCTGCCTGTCAATTTGTATATCGCAGAACTCTGAATGTTGTTTGGAGGACACAGAACAATATAAATACAATGTTGAGCCAACCAGCCCACAAGTCTGCTTGTCAATTTGTATATCGTGCAACTCTGGCTACTATTTGCAGGACACGAAACATTAGAGGCCCAGTTTAAAGCCCGCCAACCCACAATTCCACGATCCAAAAAAGTGGCTAAGTATGGAATAAGGGATCTGTACATGCTTTATAACATGTCATGTCCATACTTTATAAAAGTACATATTTAGTATGTATTGCTCGTTTCTCGGAGCCCGCTAGCCTTGGACTCTGTCTCTCAATTTGTATATCGCATAACTCAATAGAAGTACAATGTTGAACCAGCCAGCCCACAAGTTTGCTTATCAATTTGTATATCATGCAACTCTGGGTGTTATTTGCAGGACACGAAACATTAGAGGCCCAGTTTAGAGCCCGCAAGTCTGCGATCCAATAGAAGTGCAATGTTGAGCCAGCCAGCCAGCAAGTCCACTGTTCAATTTGTATATCGCACAACTCTAGGTGCTATTTGCAGGACACAGAACATTAGAGGCCCAATTTATAGCCTGCAAGTCCGCGATCCAAAAAAACGGCTAAGTATGGAATAAGGGATCTATACATATTTACTATGTATTGTTCGTTTCTGGGAGCCCACCAGCCCTGGAGTCCATATGTCAATTTCTATATCATGGAAATCAGTAGAGGTACAATGTTGAGCCATCCAGCCCACAAGTTCGCTTGTCAATTTGTATATCACGGAATTGTGGGTGTTATTTGTAAAGCACAGAACAATAGAGGCCCGTTTTTTAGCCCGCCAGCCCGAGAACCCACGATCCAAAAAGTGTACATGCTCTATAAAATCTCAACCACCTCACACGTCCGCTTGTCAATTTGTATATCGCAGAACCTTGGGTGCTATTTGTAGGACACAGAACAATAAACGTCTATTTTTTGAGCTCGCCAGCCCGAGAACCCGCTATCCACAAAGTGGACAAGTATGGGATACGATATTCGTACATGCTCTATAAAATCTCATGTCCATACTTTATAAAGGTACATATTTAGTTTTGCCTAGTTTGTACACATACTGGTCTGGTCACCACACAGTTGGTGTTGCACATGGATTATGGAATATGCACTATGAGTCCGACCGAGCCCTTTCGTTTCCTTAGCCAATTTTATGCTCACGGCTTCCCCGGTACGTGTTATCGAACTCTAGTTCCCCATGTTTCAAGTGTACATCTTGCATCCAAAACTTGGTAATCCATGTCTATGCTCACGAGTTCCCAGACGATAGAGTGGCAAATTTCATGTCCATCTATATCTCTACATCATGAGTCCAACCGAACGTCGTTTGTTTTCATAGTTCCCAATTTTTATGGCCACGGGGTCCTTTGTGGGCACCATCCAACTCTCATGCCCCGTGTGCGTGGTATACAACTTGCGCCCGAAACTTCGGTGATCTACAATTGGACCCGGACTCGAAGCTTGCAACTCATTTGCTAATTTTCTTTAATTAAATTGTACAATATCAATATTATTATTAATAATTTAGTACTTGAAAATAATGTTTTTAATGTTAGCTATATAACATATATGTTATATGTTATACATGTAGACAATCACAATCTTGAACCTGTCAGTCCTGGAGTCCGTCTGTCAATTTATGTATCACGAAACTCCTAGTGCTGCGTGGAGGACACGAAACAATAGAAGTGCAATGTTGAGTGAGCCAACCCGAAGTCCGCCAGTCAATTTGTATATCGCAGAACTCTGGGTGCTATTTGTAGGACACAGAACAATAGAGGCCCAATTTTCAGCCCGCCGGGCCGAGAACTCACAATCCAAAAAGTGGCTAATTATGGAATGAGGGATCTGTGCATTCTCTATAAAATCTGATATCCATACTTTATAAAAGTACATATTTACTATGGATTACTCGTTCCTCATAAAATTTCTAGGTCCGTAACTGGCGGATACACGTGTTCAGATTTCCAGTTACTTTTATATTGCCAGCCAGACCGTCCGCTTGCCCGTTTCATATTGTACATATTACATGTAATATGTATTACATATTACATGTAATATGCATTACATATTACATGTAATGTGTAATACATATTCAATTTTGAGCCCACCACTCGTGGAGTCCGTCTATCAATTTAGAGCCCGCCAGCCCGATAACCTGCGATACATATTACATGTAATGTGTAATACATATTCAATCTTGAGTCCGCCAGTCCTGGAGTCCGTCTGTGGATTTGTATATCGCGGAAATCCGAATGTTGTTTGGAGGACACAGAACAATAGAAGTGCAATGTTGAGCCATCCAGCCCGCAAGTCCGAGATCCAAAAAAGTGGCTAAGTATGGAATAAGGGATCTATACATACTCTATAAAATGTCATGTCCATAATTTATAAAAGTACATATTTAGTATGTATTTCTCCTTTCGCGGAGCTAGCGAACGCTGAAGTCCGTCTGTGAATTTATATATTGCGGAACTAAATAGAAGTACAATATTGAGCCAGCCAGCCCACAAGTCCGCTTTTAAATTTGTATATCGCGGAATTCTGGGTGCTATTTGTAACGCATAGAACAATAGAGGCCCATTTTTTAACCCGCGAGCCCGAGAACCCACGATCCAAAAAGTGTACATGCTCTATAAAATCTCAGCCAACCCATAAGTTCACCTATCAATTTGTATATCGTGGAACTCTGGGAACTATTTGTAGGACACAGAACAATAAAGGCCTATTTTTTAGCCCGACAGCCCGAGAACTCGCGATCCACAAAGTGGCCAAGTTTAGAATGCGATATCCGTACATGCTCTATAAAATCTCACGCCCATACTTTATAAAGGTACATATTTTTTTCCCTGCTTTGTACACATATTGGTCTGGTCACAACACAATTAGTGTTGCACATGAATTATGAAATATGTAGTAGGAGTCTGACTGACCGCTTTCGTTTCCTTAGCCAGTTTTATGCCTGCGGGTTCCTCGCTATACGTTATCGAACTCTTATTTCCCGTGTTCCGAGTGTACATCTTGCATCCAAAACTTGGGTAATCCATGTCTATGCTCACGGGTTCCCAGACGATGGAGTGCCATATTTCATGTCCATCTATATCTCTACATCACGATTTCAACCGACCGCCATTCATTTTCATAGTTCACGAATTTTATGGTCACAGGTTCCTTTGTGGGCGCCATCCAGCTCTCATGCCCCGTGTGCCCGGTATACATCTTGCGCCCGAAACTTCGACGATCTACAATTAGACCCGGACTCGAAGCTTATGACTCATTTGATAACTTTGTTTAATTAGATTGTAGAATATCAATACTTAATATTAATAATTTAGTACTTGAAAATAATGTTTTTAGATAATGTTAACTATATAGCCTATATGTTGTATGTTATAGATGTAGACAATCGCAATCTTGAACCCGCCAGTCCTCGAGTCCGTCTGTAAATTTGTATATCGCGGAACTCTGGCTGGTATTTGTAGGACACGGAACAATAGAGGCCCAATTTTGAGCCCGCCGACCCGAGAACCTGGGATCGAAAAAGTGGCGATCCGTACATACTTTATAAATGTGCATATTTACTTTTCCCTGATTTGTACAGATACTGGTCTGGTCACTAGACAATTGGTGTTGCACATGAATTATGAAATATACACCATGAGTCTGACCGAGCGCTTTCATTTCCTTAGCCAATTTTATGGCCGCAGGTTCCCGGCTACGCCTTGTCGAACTCTCATTGCCATGTCTATGGTCGGGGGTTCCCAAATGGCGAAGTGGCAGCTTTCATGTCCATCTATATCTCTACATCACGTGTCTAACCGACCACCATTCACTTTCATAGTTCGTGAATTTTATGGCTGCGGGTTCCTTTCTCGACGTCATCCAGCTCCCATGCCCCGTGTGCGTGGTATACATCATGCGCCTTAAACTTCAGTGATCTACAATTGCACCTGGACTTGAAGCTTGCCACTCATTTCATAATTTTCTTTAATTAAATTGTACAATATCAATATTTAGTATTCATATTTTAGTACTTGAAAATAATCTTTTTAGATAATGTCAGATATATAACATATATGTTATATGTTATACATGTAGACAATAGAAATCTTGAGCCCGACAATCCTAGAGTCCATCTGTCAATTTGTATATGGCGGAACTTTGCCTGCTATTTGTAGGACACGAAACAATAGAGGCCCGATTTTGAGCACGCCAGCCCGAGAACCCGAGATCCAAAAAGTGTCTAAGTATGGAAGTCCGCCTGTCAATTTGTATATCACGAAACTCCGAGTGATGTTTGGAGGACACGGACCAATACAACTGCAATGTCTAGCCAACTAATTAAATTGTACAATATCAGAATTTGTATATCGTGGAACTCCGATCCGTAAACAATCGCAATCCTGGGCCCGCCAGTCCTACAGTTTGTCTGTCAATTTGTATATCGCGGAACTCTGAGTGATGTTTGAAGGACATAGAACAACAGTAGTGCAATGTTGAGCCCACAAGTTCGCTTCTCAATTTGTATATCGTGGAAGTCTGGGTACTATTTCTAAGGCACGGAAAAATAGAGGCCCAATTTTGAGCTCGCCAGCCTGAGAACCCGCGATCCAAATACTATACATGCTTCCCTTCACTATGATCCCTGAAATCCCACACAAAATCACACTGCTCTGCAGGCTACTCAGAATTGGAATGTCATTCGCGGGACCTCGGGTTGGCCCGTTCACGAAATCTTCAAACCCTAGTTCTGAAAACGAGCACGACTGACATTTTCCTATTCCTTACTTAGCCACTTTCTTGCAATTCCACAAATATACAAACCATCGTCCGCTTCACTGTACCATCATGCGCTCTTACGTTTTATGCGTTTTGTAGTAAAAAAATATGACTCATGCAGTTTCACCGTTGGACAGTCACCTGTCCTCACTATCTTCTGTAAACTTATTTTGAAGCCCGTCCGACCGCTTTTCAGAGCTTGCTCTTCCCCATCTCTGTCACCTTCACACCTGTCTATAATAAAAAATAATGTTTATATATATTTATATATGTGTGTGTGTGTGTGTCTTGTTTCTAAATCTTTAATGCTAACAACTCATCGTGTAGGCACCATGTAAATTGTCATTGATGGGCACAAGGCTTGAGAAGATCTGCCATTAATGCGCACTAAACCAATATTTGCGGAGGCTTTTGTTATCCCTTCCCAGTGTTAATTTCAAATACCATGGTATGTCATTCGCACGTCGTCAGCTTGGTTCATTCACGAAACCTCCAATCCTTAAATGTTCTTCGTTGTAACCACCAACTTCGCACTTCTAAGTATGCAATAATTAAGCTTTACTTCTAACAACTTACCATACAACATGCATAGAGATTGTCATTGAACTCGAGGAGATTTTCCATTCACACACATTGAACCAACATTTTCGGGGGGTTCTATTATCCCCTCCATTTGTTCATTTCAAACAACATCTGGAGCAAACCAATGTTTTCATAAACTACTGGCAGCACCTCCACAATAGTTCTGTAGAGATACAATGAAAATCTTCGGGCCTGAGGACCAGAACCACCACAGTAACAAAGCATCGCTCCAATGGCCTGCCACAATAACAAAGCAACCCAAAGTTCTTCAAATAGACGAGGTTCATCCTAAAATTGATAGTTCTCACGAGCTTCTCATGGAGAAGAAGGGAAAAAGAATCGTAGGGGAGGCGGACGAGCCTGAAATTGAGAGTGAAAACATGGATCTTGACATTGATCTGGATAGCATATTCTACAACCTTAATCAGTCGGGAGACGCGATTCACCATAGCTACCCAATGGACATAGTTGATGCCAAAAATTTTGGCGAAGATGAATCCTTCGTATTCCAGAGTGTTGTTTTTGAAAGCGAATCTAAAAAAATAATTATTGAAAAAAAGAGATGTAAAAAATAAGAAAAGAAAACATCGTTCAGAACTTGACCTTGCCAATATGCAGGCGTCCAAAATCTTTGAACTTCACATGGCAACCAGAGATGCTCTTCATGATTCCATTTGAGTCATTGAGGCTGAGAATGCCAAACTAAAGGACCGAATCAAGGAATTAGAGGAAGCTTTCTTTCATATGCGATTGCTTGGCAGTCCTTTGGCAATAGCCATGCCTGCAACTCCATGCACCCCTACAGCAAAGCTAATAGGATCCTATAGCTTCCTCGCATCGTGTAGAGGATATGTGGAGAAAAATATCAACAAAAGAATGGAATTGATTACTAAGGCCTGAGAAACATCACAAAATATGGAATCCTTAGGAAGTAGGGCACATAACTTGCTCGAACTTCTGCAGACGGATTTAAAAAATGAAGAAACTTTCTATTTGCACATGGTCATCCCTTTTTCCTTTCAAGTCAACAACATGGCAGACACGACAAGAAGACAACATGATCTCCCGTCCAAAAAACGACTCACTCAATTAGAAGCATGCTAGAAGAGAAGGTGAAGAACTTGTATCTCATCGTCTAATCATGTGAGAAAGCAATATCAAAGAATGAAACATTATTCACAAAGCTCACCAAAATAGACTTAGCCGGAAGGACCAACGACTTCCAGGACCCCAGCTTAATCGTCAACTCATTGGCGTTAACCAAGCAAGCTTTTGATAAACAAGTTGATAATTTTAAGGCGTTGTCTTTAGAATTTTTTTACAGGATTCTTGAATATCATGAAGAACACGTGGACAACTGGCTAGTCCGCAATTCCATACAAAATGGAGACATTCATCAGGCTCTGTGTAATATTTCTATTGATCTAAGCGAATTAGAAAATGAACTTTTCAGCATTAAAATCCGGAATGACATCAACGTCGCCCCCTTGAGAAGCTACATTGAAGAGAACTTGAAGCGGGTCACCGACGAAATTCAACAGGAAAAGACATCAACAAGCAAATAGCAAAAATACTTATATGGAACATTGTTGTAAATACTTTGTTTATCAATCCAGTTATTCAAGCGGGTCGGTGACGAAAACCAACAAGAAAAGACATCATCAAGCAAATACCAAAAATACTTATATGTACCATCGTTGTAAGTCTATACTTATAGTCCTTTGTTTATCAATCCAGTTATTCCACCTTTTCTGAATAGAAATCTATAGCGAAAGACTGATATCTTCCCATTTCTATTTTTCAGGTATTACACTCTAATGTCTCCCACTTCTTCTTTCCACAGTCCTATTTCTTGTACATATTTCTCTTATGGTCCACGGGAGCCCCAATCCTAGTCTATATGACAAACACATTTAAATTTTCAGGAATATGTAGCAAACTATTATTTTTCATATATTCCAAATAAAACTATTCTTTTGTCTCGTTATATATTTATGTGCTCCTAGATTTTCATCTTCAGCGACGTTGAATGTCAAGACATTCTATTTATTTTATTTCAATTCTCTTTTTTCTGATGCATATCTTTTTCTGCTTCGTCATTTTCAAAATTAAATTTGAGATACATCACTCATTCAAATTTGAGATATCATATTTCACACACACACATATATATATTATTTTTGTTTTTTTAATTTCCAGGAATATGTAACACACTTTTTTATTTTTTTATATAAATGTTATAAAATTGTGTTCAATATTTTTTTTCTACTCACACATATAGAGAGTATGTCATTTCTTGCATCCTTACCACCTGTCCTTCATACTACTTGCCACATCTGCACTGCAATTTCAAGGCCCAAGTCCAATTGTGTTATTACATCAACATGAGGCCCTTAAAATTCAAATAGTCCGCAAGTCCACTTGTCAATTTGTATATTGTGGAACTTTGATTGCTATTTGTAGGGCACGGAACAACAAAGCCCAAATTTTGAGCCCGAGAATCCGCGATCCAAAAAGTGCCTAAGTATGGAATGAGGGCTCTGTGCATGGTCTATTAAATCTCATGCCCATACTTTATAAAAGTACATATTTGGTATCTATAAAAGTAAATATGTACTTTATAAAAGTACATATTTCGTATGTATAATTTATGGTGTCCAGGAACCTAAAATTTGATAAATTTCAATTTCTTTTGTGTCCAGGAGGCCTTGTTTTAAAGAAAACTAATTCGGGAATGCTAATTTTTTTGTGTTTTTGTCCACGAACCTATGTAACAGACGTTACTACTATTCTATTGTATGCTAAATTTTTTGTGTCCAAGAACCTTTTAAATGTATTACNCCTTGTTTTAAAGAAAACTAATTCGGGAATGCTAATTTTTTTGTGTTTTTGTCCACGAACCTATGTAACAGACGTTACTACTATTCTATTGTATGCTAAATTTTTTGTGTCCAAGAACCTTTTAAATGTATTACTATTGTACAATAATTATTTTTGTCCAAGCTCTTTTTAAATCTTTTCTATACTATCAAACTTAAATACTAGGAACCTTCGTCGATGTACCAAACATTAATAATTTTTGATAAATTTCAAATAAAACTAATTCGGGAATACTAAATTTGGCATGGATACCACATGTACTGCAACTTGCAACCCACGTGTTTGTACATGGTCGCATTTACTCCCATTCCAACCTGGCAGGGACTATGCTGCCATGCAACACTTGTTTTTAACACAAACTAATAAAATCAATGATTTTTTGTGTTATTTTTTTTGGAAAACTTTATCATCACATATCAATGGGGATGATCATTTGTTGCAACCAACAACGTACTTTAAAATAATCAACACCTCTTGTAAATGCCTTTTTTTTTAAATCTAAATTCGTACGAGGAGCTTATGCATTTCATCTTGGATAAGGTGGAAGAGTGAAAGGGGCTATATGGTTAAATGGACAATGAACTTTTTCCAAGGAAAAAATGTGCTCAATTATATTAGGGATATAATTTTTTTACATCTTCCTTTTCAAAATCAGGGAACCATAGTAGATCATCAAAAAAACTGACAAAAATTAGTTCCAAACTTACAATACCAAATAGGAAAAGATAAAGACTTACTCTCGATGTCTCAAGGCCTAAACAACAACCTATGATATACTAGTGAATCAAACTGAAAGGTACAAAAAACAAAAATTTGAACCCTTAAACAACAAAATTTCTATAATGTTGCTCAGCTGGAATCCATCTAGCATGATACTAATGAATTCTGATCTGTCTCCTCGGACCTTCAACTCCATTAGTCCATCGATAATATAATACCATCCCCTCAAGTTCACCCACGACCTGCTTTGAGAGAACATCCACATTAGTATTAAAGTTTATATAGATGTGTTGAAAACTAATGGATTGGAACTTCTAGGCAAGTGATTTGATTCTAACTTTCCAGCCTTCTACTAAGCTGACCAATAGTCTTCCTTTCTCTGAGATCCATTCTATAACAACTTTTTAATCACCCATTATATGGATACATGGAATCGCCAAATGATCTGCTAACATGAGTGTGACCCATGCTCCCAAAATCTCTACCCTCGTATTTGATCCTTTGTCACAATTATAAGTCCATTTAATAACTGTAGCATCCTTGGTCTTTATGACCCCTGCTTCTCCATACTTCTCCATACACCAGTTTTTTAAACAATTCGAGAGAGTATTACCATCCCACTTCCTTTTTAATTTTTGAACTTGATTAATAATATTCCAAACTGCTATGGAAAAAGGACACAGCTTAAATAAGTGTATGATCGATTCAGAGTCATGCTTACAGAGTGGGCATTGCCCCAGTCCTTCCCAACCTCTTTTCTGCAACGTGTTCCAGGTTAAAAAATTTCCTTCCATCGCCATCCAGATAAACAACTTAATTTTTAATTGGATCTTCCACTTCCAAATAGAAAGTCTCCAACTCTCCACGTTCAACAAACTTTTAGAGGAAATAATACTCAAGTAAATTTTTTTTACAGAAGGAACTCCAGACTTGTCTCCTCCTATCCACAATAACTGATCTGGCCTATCCTAGATGAGAGCGCCTAAATCAATAAGCGCTCGTTTGTATAGGTCCCACTCCAATGCCAAGTCGCCCTCGAAACCAAGATCATCACTGGTGAGCCAATATGAGGAAAAAGTTTGATCACTTGAAAGATTCCTAGCCTATGCAAGAGTAAGAATATTTTGATCTTTTAATGCATCCAGAAGATTAATAGAAAGAAATGAACTATCACCCATCCCCAGGATCTGGTCTTTTCCCAAGTCAATTAGATGACCCGATCCTGGATTCCAACTTAATCCTTGTGTGATTAAGTACACAACTTTTAATAATCCACCCCAAATTTTGGAAACCCCATTCTGCTGGAAAGACCTTGATCTAATCCAATTAGTCATAGTCGAATTGCAAAGATACTTGTCGATAATAACTCTGCGCCAAATTCCTTCACCCATAAGAACTCTCCAGAGAGTATTCACTGCCAAAGATTTTATGAAATCAGAAATGTTTAGGATTCCCCAACCCCCAAATGACTTTGGGACTGTTATCTTCTCCCAATTGCACATGTGCAATTGATGTGAAACATAATCTCTCTTCTAGAGGAAGTTATACATCAACTTCCTCATTGTATTCAATACCTAACATGGAACAACTACTATAGACAACCAATATATAGATTGGCTTGATAACACTGCTTTCAACAAGGTTAAATGTCCACCTAAGGACAACCACTTGTAGCACCAATTGTTAATTCTTTTTTCAAATTTTTTTATTAACCAATTCCAATCTTCAGATCGTTGCGCTCATGCCTTAAGATAAAAACCAAGGCATTTAAAACCCAATTCCAACGCCAAGAATCTAAAAGGAAAAGCCACTTTCAAAGCAATAAGATCTTGTTTTGTTAGTCCAACATGGTGAAAAGTAGATTTTGCTACATTAATATTTAAACCTGAGGTCAAATAGAAAAAATTCAGAGCCTTGTCAATCTCCCACCACTCCTGCATTGTAGTCTTTGTCATAATGATCACATCGTCAACAAAAAGTATATGTAAGATTTTTATAGTTCTGGATACATTTATACCTGTCAATTTACCCGCTCTTTGACTATCTTTCAGCAGGAGACTCAGTCCTTCCATAACTAATATGAAGAGAAAAGGCGATAAGGGACAACCTTGTCTCAAAACCCTACCACACTTGAAGAAATCAATAGCTTCACCATTTATCAAAATTGAATATGAGGTAGAGACAACACAACTCATAATCCAGTTAGTCATATTAATGCCCATACCAATTTGTAGAAGAAGTAAGCGCAACAGGTCCCAATTAATACAATCATACGCTTTCTGAAGATCTAACTTTAAAACCAGAGACTTTGATTTCTTCTTTTTTATACTATGAATACACTCATGAACTGTACCTATGGCATCCTATATCTGTCTCCCCTGAAGAAATCCCAACTGCTCCTCGAGAGTGATATAGAGAGAATCGGTTTAATCCGATCTACAATAATCTTAGATGTAATTGTATAGCTCATATTACATGAACTTATTAGTACAAGTTTGGAATTGTATTATATTGCTTTTCATGGAGAAAGTGTGAGATTTGAAATTGTGTAAAAGTGTTTTTTTTACATTAAGTGAATTGGATAAAAATTTTGGAGTACAATCATATGTTTTAAAGAAAATGATTGTTCTTCATATAAACATGTGTGTAATATAGAAGAAAGTTATGATTTTGAATTTTTTTGTATCACGAGAATCCAATCATAAAATATTTGCTAAAATTTTAATTTTGGATTTATTCAAATGATTGTTTTTAATGTAGAAACAGAATCAACATCCTTGAAAACCCTATTACAACATGATTTTGTAATGTTAATTATCGATATTTGCAATTCCATCAAATGCAAAATGATTCTTACCAGACTTTAAACAAAAAATGTTGATTTCCCTTCCCTTTATTTTGAGTGACTGGAAAAAGTCAAATTCATAGAATATTTAAACTATCATTCTAACATGTGCTAATAAACTCATAGGATCATAATTACATGTAAATAATAACACTAAACTTTACTATTATTAACTCGATCCAATCAAAGATTACAAAGAAACTCACATTTATAATGTTGACAAACGTTACTCCTCCATCTCCAAAGGCACATGCCAAAGCTATTAATATGATCATGATTGTATAATCAATTCACAGTCCATTGGCTTCATTGCAATAACAACATTTTGGAAAAAGGAGGGATGCAACACACTCTCATTTTGGAAAAAGGAGGCATGCAACAAACTCTTTGGATCAATGCAAGCCTTTTGCTCCAATGAATGCGACAACACAATTATTAGTGATATAAACTCTAATAATGCCCAATTAGGTTGTAGTTGGACTCTAATCATTAGAAAGTAAGATGAAAATGGTAAAAACAAGGGAATGTGATGTTCAACTATACTAGATGTAGATCTCCAGTTAGGCAATGCAATAACATAAAGGCTCTCTTTAGAAGATGTACAACATTCAAGGTGATGCATGGAATTGACAAATCAAAGTTGTAATTAGTTATTTATGTATGTAAATTTTACTTCTGGTAATGTAATTCATCGAAATTTTACTTTTTAAAAAAGAGTAAATAATAATATTACATTATGCCAATTGGTGAATTTCATACCCAAGTTTATCAATCGAGCTAATTAGGCCCGCATGTTCTCATTGGACCTGTAAGGTCTACATAAGAAATTTATAAACTTTTTCTTATCGCAATTTATACAATTTTCAACGTTGTTTAAAAAACAATAGAAACTATAAGATCTATATTAGCAACAAAGAAACACAATTGACAAATACACATATAAAAGTCTCAAGCTTTAACTAAATGTTGGGGTTTCACACATCTAATAAGTTTCAATCGGAAAACAAAAATGAGAAGACAATCTTATAGTAGAGGACAACATTAACTATCCCTTCATATGAAAATAAAATCTCGACAAAACAACAATTATCATGTATACATTATGAGATGTAAAACATCATTGATGATGATGATTATTAACATCCACTAAGACCGAATTGGTTTATCGGACCTTAAGAGGGTAAGTGATTACTTGTGATTCTTTAGAATTTTGTTTCTGTGCTCGAAAAGCATTAAGAGAAACTTTCCAAGATCACCATACTTTTGTTGAGTTAAGATGTTAGG
>SNQJ01S0197943.1:3119-17233 GCA_010110895.2 Picea sitchensis
CATTTAAGTGGGGTAAAAGGAGGTTGCCCCCTCGAAGAGGCTTATTATCTGATATTATCTCTTTTTCAAGGCGTTGAGTACTTTTCTTGAGGTTTTTCTATGCTATATTAATGTTTGGTTCTTAACATAAAGTATGAGGCAACTCATCCACCACAATGTAAACAAATTCATCAAATAATTTCTGAACTTCCACGGGAAAATCATTCATAAAATTATTTGTAAGGACGACTCTCGTCTTATCTATAACATCAAACTGCATTTCCTGATCTTTCTTAACTTCCTTCAAGAGCTCCTTCCCACTCATGAGAAGTATACTTGGACTAGCCTCCTATTTGAATCCCTTATCTTATAATGGAAACTACATATGCTTAGACCCATTTTTATCAAGGGTATAAGTATTCTTCCTCCCATAATGTATGAATTTTTTGTCATATTGACAAGGCTTCCCCAATAGAACATGACAAACATCCATAATAATGAAATCACATAAAATTTCATCCTTATAACTACCAATTTTAAACTCAACCTTACATTGTCTACTTACCATGATTTGATGTCCTTTATGCAACCATGACACCTTGTATGGACTTAGATGTGTGGTCGTCTCTAACTTTAGATTTTCCACCATCTCCGTGGATACCAAATTATCAGTGCTCCCACTGTCTATGATCACATTGCATACTCTATCTCTTGTCTTGCAAGAAGTTCTAAACAAACTCATTGTTTGTATTGGATCTTGCACCTCTTTTTCCTGCTTCACAAGGAATTTCCTCATCATGAGTGATATCCCCTCTTCTTCAACTTATGTTTTTTCCTCTATCCCTAAAATCCTTTGATCTACCTTAAAAATATGAGTTTCTCTAACTCCTGCATTATTATTTTCAGAACATTCCTAAGACATGTGCCCTATTTTCCCACAAGCATAACACTTGACTTGTCCCCCTCTACCTCTTCCTTTGCCTCTTGGAAAAGGTCTCCTTCCTCTAAAATCTCCCCCTCTATTTTTCTGACTTTTACGTCCTCTAGCTTCTTCCCTTGATTTCTGAAACTTTTCTCTAGTGGTTCCTTTTCCTCTGTTAGGATTATTTCCCCCGTTCTTTTGACTTTTCTTTCTTGCCATTTTTTATTCTTCCTTCAAGGCTACCTGATAAGCATGTTCTACAATCCTCATTGTTATAATGATAATTTCATCTTGAATTTCATATCTCAAACCATTGATATACCTAGAAACTTTATCTTCGTCATTTTCCATGTGTCTTGCTCTTATATTCAACTTATAGAATTCTTAGTATATTCCTTCACTGAAAAACCTTTCTTTCTCATATTTTGCAACCTTCTGAACAGATTCAGCTAATAATCCTTGGGTATGAATTTATCCTTAAGCTTAGCTACCATTCTATCCCAACTTTTAATCTTGGACTTACCTTTTCTCCTCCTGTCATCCTACAACTCATCCCACCATAAAGTTGCATGTCCCCTCAACCTGGTCACCACATGCTTTACTTTCTTCTCATCATCAATCTCCTCATAATCAAAGTACTTGTCTAAATCACTTATGCAATCAAACAACTCTTATACATTAAAATTACTTTCATACATCAGGACTTCCATCTTAGCTCTGATTTCCAACATGACAACAACTCTCGACAATCGCTCCTCTACTGCTTCTTCTCCTACAACTTCATCTTCTTATGAATTTTCACTTTCAGCATCACTAACATCACTTGTGTCTAGTGATATCCTTTGTTTTGTTTCCATGGCATCCAACCTTGCTCAAATTTGTCTCATTTCTTCCTCCATCATTGCATTGGCTACAGGTCTCTCCCCGCGTCTCCTTGACAACATGGTTCCAAATATTTATTCTCACAAAGCTTATTCCTACTCTGATACCACTTGATGCAAATGCCCTATGGTCATGTGCGACCTCTATGTCTAGGATCAACAAGATCCCACCGACCCCTATAGTTAACTATACCGATAGGGTTCACAAAACACAAGCGTGAAACTTAAATTTGTGAGGGTTCCTTTGGTCTCAAAAACCCATGCATGTGACCATGGGTTGTGACCAAGCGTTTGGAAAAAAGGTTGTTCGGTGCTCTGGGACTCTGGGCTTCGGAATTTTCCCCACTCCAACAAAAATCAAATCACTTTCTCCGAACAACCGAACCGCCAAAATCACAAAGATTCCAAGGATCAACTGTCTGTGCTCCTTCACTAGATCAACGGTCCATATTTTCTCCAGGACTTTGGAGGTTCAGGATATTCTTCACCCTGTGAAACAATGGAAAGACTTCCTCGGAGTGTTGAATTGTCGAATCATTTGGGGATCCAATGACTCACACTCACCCACAAATCTATGGTGGAGATTCACTCCAGGACTTTGGAGCTTCAGGGCTCCAGGAATACCTTGCAACAAACAACTTAGAAACTGTCAGAGTAGCGAATTCTAAAGGACTTAGCACTTAATGAATTTTCTCCTTCTCCCTATCAAACTACTATGAGGGATTCTAAAGCCTCCCAAACAGATCTCGTCCATTCGACCTTAAACAAAGGGATTTCTCCTCTTGAGGACTTACACTCATTATCCCTCCTTGAGATTTGTCACTTGAATGACTTGAACTCTGGCACACACTTTGTTCTTCTCTCTCGAGCTTGAGACTTGGAAAATTCACCTACACACTCCTTGTGTTATCTCTCCTGAGCTTTATCAACACTTAATGAAGTGTTGGCTCTATGCACTCCTTGCACGATGTCTACCCTTTGATATTTTACACTTATTTGAGTGTGGGCACACTCCTTGTGATTTCTCTGTGAAAACCTACCCTATCTCTCCTAAGCTTTTGAACCTATAAATGGTTCAGCCTCCACACTCATTGTGTTGGCATTGTGCACTCCTTGCATTGTGATTCTCAGAAGATAAATAATTGAAACTTATAACTAAATTAAGTACTCATTCAATAAAAACATTATATGCACACACACAAACACAAAGATAAAAACATAACATTTATCCAGTTTCACAGAGATAAACAAACTCACAGTCTCATAAATGTGCGAGCAATTCTCGTTTTCTATATTTCTTCAACAACAATTTACAAAAGTTTCAACAAACTTTAGGAGCAACTGATGTGAGTGGGAAATCTCGCTTACAGACTTAGAATTTAAGGGTTCTAATCATGCATGCAGAAAATGACCATTTAAAGGCCTCTACTTTTTCCTATTCTCCCAACACAAAACCCCACATTCATGCAATACAAAGGTGCAAACAAGATTAGGTAACTCTATCTTAAATCCTTCATTTGATGTCGATCCCTTTGCTTTCACTCTCTCTTTGACTGCAAGCCTCCTCCCAAATCTGACCTACATTCACACATGGACAAACAGAGAGTTGCAAACATGCATTTCATATACTAATTGTTGGGTTAGATGTGACAATATCATAAAATAAATACACAATTTGAACACATGATATGGTGGGACGAAAAAAGTATTCCTTTTTGTATTAATATTCACAAGAGTAAACTTACAATAGGTGGTCAACACTGCTCCTTGAACCTGGTCTTGGGCTCCTCTTCACAATGCACCAACTACTCAACCTCACAATACGATTGCAGGAAATTGGAGAAAAGGGGGATTAAATTTGGGCAAAGTTTCTATACTCTTCTTCTTCTTTTTCAAATGGGACCCCTACCCCTTCTTTTATAGGTAGTTATTTGGTTGAATGATTGGCCATAGGAAATCAAATGGTTTTAGCAATTTCCCGAAACTCTGTTTCTCATCTGCAACTTTCCATTTTTCATGCTTTTGTCGGTATACGCAGACTGTAGAAGGCTTGCAGGCGTATGGATGTATGCATACGCAGGCTGTATAAGGCTAGGGCGCATGTGGCTCAAAAAAGAGGTCCTTTTAGAAGAGCTTGGCTCAAGAAATTGGAAAATAGTAGGGTGTGAGGCCAGGTATGCAAGTTGGGTGAAAATTAGGCTTATAATAGATGCCCCCTAAAGTGTGAGGTCAAAAGAGCATCTGATGGACGAAATACTTTACCAATATTTATCAATGTGCCAAGTGAGTGAGCCCAGGGACCATTATTCGAGAGCTTCCATCTGCAAAATAACATTTTGTCTCTCCAAGGTGGGCATACCCATGCTTGGGATAATAAACTAAAATCATGGATGCCAATCAAATACACTACAAATCCATGTCATATAACTATATAAAGTGTAGTCGCGAGCAATACACAACGGATATACATCTCAAAATCAAAATATATACATGTATAGTATCCATCTTCAAGAAGTTAAGTGTCATCTGATGGCTAGAGATGATGTTTTCAGAGCTCGAGCAATAGCTTCAAGATTTTCAAAACTCAGGTAAGAGTGTAATATGAGTGTATGACTTCATTACCCAGAGGTCTTCAACAACTCGTCGTGAATAGACAAGAGGATCTCGATGATTAGGCAGAGAACTTCATTGATTTTGAGCAAGGATTTTGATTGGTGTTTTAGGATGACCGGGCATGAGGACAAGAGAAAAACTGTAGAAAGGCCGACACAAGCTTGGTAAAAACTTCCCTTGGACAATAGCACTACAAATGATGAGACTCAGGCAACATGATATTGACATAAGTTGACGATGCAGGAGGCAACGCCAACTCTCCATATGTTTGGAGGAATAACCAAATAGAGGAGGACATGACTCTATGAGAAAAACTTCCTAAGGTCATACTATATCCCATATCTTTGACGAACAAACAAAAAGATGTGCTTTGTCCAAGGGAGACTCCTTGTGCTACCAACAAAAAGAAAATACTTTCCCTTCCTCTTTTTGGGGTATATTTTTTTTTTTTTGTCTTTTTCAATAATTTGGGAAAGCTTGAAAAAGAATAAAAGAATGCTACGTTACAAAGGAGGATCGAGTGTCACAAGCATACTAGTTCCAAGTGCATGAAACACAGGGATGCTCAGGGCAAAGGGACATATGCAGGAAAAGGACACTCGAAAAAAATCCTCCATGGGCCAAAGGTGTCAAGACGCAGAGGAAAAGTGCTACAGGGCTTGCATATAAGGCATGCTTCAGATGGTTTAGTTGAGAGCAACATGGAGCTGGCATTAGGCCAAAGACGTAGGTTTGCAAATGTGATTAATAATACACGCAATGGTAACGTCCTTTGATGTAAGTTTAACGAGCCCAGAGAAGGTAAGCTCGACCGATTTTTCATTTTTAGAGAGTTTAAAAAAGCGTAAATGAAGACTCCACTGGGGTACCTTTTTGAAAATAGTCTAGTCAGTTCGAAAAAGGGGTAAACTAGCACCGAAAATATGACTATTCAAAATTATTTTATCGAGTGTGACAAAGACAAGATCACTCAACAATATTTTCATTTTTAGGGAGTCTGAAAAGAGCTTAACTATGGACTCTGTAAAGGTTGTTCTTCTTGTCCATTTTAACGAGTGTGAAGAAACAAGGTCACTCGATGACATTTTTAATTTTAGGGAGTCTGAAAAGAGCTTAACTATGGACTCTGTAGGGGTGCCTTTTTCATAAATTTAGTCCCTCCGGCCCAAAAAAGGGGTAAAATTATACTTGAGGATACTCTTCTAGAGAACTGAAGTTCCTAGAGTATACCTTTGTTCGTACAGTTGACCATCCAGACCGAAAAGGGGGTAAACTACCACCAGACAGACGTGCCTTCAAATTTCAGTTTAACGAGAGTGAAAGACAACAAGATCGCTCGACAATCTTTTCATGTTTTAAAGGGTCTGAAAAGGGCTTAAAAGAAGACCCGTTTAAAATTTTGGGAGTCCCAAGGGTGAGGTCAAGAGTGATAAAAAATCATGCATATGAGGCTCAAACTCGTAATTAGGCCAAGACTAATAGAGACTCCTGAGCTTGTAGTCATTACCAACAACATGGATGCTAAAAATTCAAGCAGGATCTAGCTAGGGCATCCATGAAGGGGAAGGCTCTACCATGGCATTACGACACTTCTAAAGAAGAAAAGATGGTTTCCTGTCGCAACTCGGTGGGTTCAATCATATGGCAATGAGATAAAGACAACGAGATACAAAAAGTGGAGGTGGAATCCTAGCTTAAATGCTCAAGTTGAAAAAATGATATTTTTACCAAAGGACCTTCAAAAGTGACCCAAATATCCCAAAATCTTCCCGATACCTGAAGTGACCTCTATCATAACCTTCCCAAAGAAACTCCTGAACCATACTAAATGATTTTCAATTTAGAAAAAAAGACAAGGGGGTCCAAAAAAATGACAAAAAGGGGCCAAAAAGTCTATAAATAGAAGTTGGCAGCTCATTATCACCATTGTTGATTTGGGAAATTGACTCTTGAGCCAAAAATATCCCTTTGATAAAAGTGTTCATTCCGGGAGCTTTGGTGGACAAAAGAAACTTCCGATTGGACCAAGTAAGTACAAATTCACTCCTCTTGCATTTCAATTTTTATTTTATGCATTTTATTTCATTTTTTGGGGGGGGGACGTCGACCTTTAAAAAGGGTTGGCCCTAGGCATACACGGGTTGTCCTGGGACAACATGCATATGCATGCGTGCAGAAGAATTACTACATCTGTGCATATGCGACTTTCACCACTATAGCCCGCGTATGCCCCCAATTTTGTAAAAAATTAAAAAGTAAGATCTATTTCCCCTCTTGAACTGACACTTGCAGGATGTATGTTCACTGGAGGGAAAGAGAGCATGAAGACATTGAAATTTTGGTCGATGAGGACCCTGGTGTGATTGTTGCATTGACTCAATACAGGTTATTGAAATTCTACCAGTGTCCATTCATGCAGGCACAACCGAGGCTATTGAATGCCTTGATAGATTATTGGCACCCAAATGCAAAGGCCTTCATGCTTGAAGGTCAGTCATTGACTCCGACGACAAAGGACATATAATTCTTGACTGGTCTCTCGAGGAGAGGGGAACAAGTCAACTTCCTCACATTTCCTTCAGGGCCTCATAGCATAGCGGAGCTGATTGGGCTCCATTGTGAGGCAGGGATTGACAAAGTGGGCACACAAGTGTCGATTAATAAGATATATAACCTATCACTGAAAGTGATATTACTACTAATTGGGTGGATCATTGGATCCACTGCACTTCACCGAGCATCCCGGGTGCACATGCATTGTGTGGTGCAGTTCTTGAATGCACACTTGTTTGATTGGAGCACGACATTACTTGACTGCATGAAAAGGCAGTTGATTGAGTGTCGTATGTGGAGGCATAGAAACTTCAGGTTTGGGACCATACTTTGTGCATTCTTCTTCGAGAGGGTGCCCAATATTATCCCTCGAGAGATAGTACCAGGGCACACAGCCACATTCCCATCCGTATGTAGATGGGTGGCACTATTTCCGCGACAGGGTGGTGGAAGGACCGTGGAGGCCTTTGATGACAAGTTCTTCGACTAGTGGTCTCGCCAGATTCCAGTGATAGAAGACTACCCATATGCTAGTATTGAATTTTCCAAAGACTTGGATATGGTTGTTCCTCCTAGAGAAGTGAGAGGAGAGTTGGGTAAGTTTTTAATTTTCATAGTTTTTAATTTTTATTTGCTTTTATATATATCATTTGTTTTGTGTGTATTAGAGTATCTGGCAATGATTTGTTTGTTATGTGCAGACGTGGGACCAGTGCGTTTGACTGATTTTGTGAGGACTAGACGACATCCTCATCCAGAGGCGGGAGCATCCAAAGCCATCAGATTGGCAGGAGAAGCAGGGGGGCCTCAACCTAGGGAGGCTGAGAGAGTTTTGAGGTGGGTAGAGAGAAACCTTACCGCTCTTACTCGTGTTGTGCCTATGGCAGAGATTGAGGATATACCACCTTCTATGTAGCCTCACATAGTTGGGGTGCCACAGACTTGGGTCCAACTTTTTCAACATTTGGAAAACGTCGTTGTACACTATGGCCGGGCCAACAGACCCCGTCCTTAGCTAGGTTGGATTGTTTATGTGTCGTGAGAACGTTTGTACATTTTTGAGGACATAATCCCTGTGAATCCTACTTTGTAAATTTCTAAGGCATTCATGCCCACACTGTACTCTTGATACATGTTTTGACATATACATATATGGCTCTTTTTTTTCTTTTAATTCTTTATGGATTATGCTACAAATGTATTTACGTGTGTGTGTGTGTGTTTTATCTTTACATGTGTGCAAAATGCCAATCTAATATATGATTAGCTAGAGTATCATTGATGTGATTTAATCTCCTAGGAACATGAATGTAAGTAATGTAATCAAAACTTCATTATAAGAGACGTACCCTAAGGAACCGTCAGTGTAGGGTAGGGTCGTAAATGTGGTAAACACCATTTAATTGAGACACATCCAATTGAGCATCTAAGTACACCTGGAGGCAAGAGATACCATGCGACAAAGAGTCATGAAGCAAATCTATGAATGCATTGTATTCAACAATGTTACTTGTAGCATTACCTAAATAGATACCTCCCGAGGATAGCAACTGGCCTTGAGGTGTAAAAATCACCCAAGATACAAAAGCAAGCCTCCGAGTGTGTCGACTAGCACTATCTGCAAACCCCATGAAAATCTTTGATTCACTTGACATATGCCACAGTGAAAAGAATGTCATAAAAAATGGCACTTGCATAAACGCAAAAGACAAAAAGTAAGCAAAACAAATGTACAGAGACTATACATATGTTACAAGAAGTCACTGAAGGCGACCCACCTATGAGTAATACTTCTTGAGGTAGAGCCCATTTCTAGGCTCAACCAAAGCATTTCCCTCAAAGTCAACCAGATGATAAGCACCTATTTTAAGAACCTTTTTAATAATGAATGGTCCGAACCACATGGGTTTGAACTTGCCTGCCCCTAGGGGATCCTTGTCTTGTTCATAGACTAGGACAAGGTCACCTTCAGAGAAAATCTGAGGGAAAACAGACTGATCATACTCACACTTGACTTTTTGTTTGTGAGCCTCGTTGGCCAAGGCTACGTCTCGACGCTGCTCATCGAGTTGTTCGAGATGTGATAACCGCTCTTCAAGCGGTGAAGTGTCTGGCAATAACTGCACTGCCAATTTTAAAGAGGGGATCTGACATTCTATGGGTAAAACTTCTTCCAGCCCGTAAACAAGTTGAAAAGGTGAGAAATCGATTGCATTCTTAACATACATTCGGTAGGCCCATAATGCAGAGTACAACATCAAATGGCAATTTGATTTGGTCAAATTGATCGTTCGTTGTAAAATAGTCTTGAGGGACTTATTCACATCTTCCACTTGACCATTTTCTTGAGGGTAGTAAGTTGATACATGTTCTTTCCTCAACCCAAGATTTGATGTTAAATCAGTCATCATTTTATTCTGTAAGTGACTGCCATGGTCCATGACAATCTCTCTCAGGATGTCGAACCTTGCTATAATCTGGTTGAACAAAAAGAGAGTTGTTGTCTCTCCATCATCCTTGAACGTTGGCATAGCTTCAACCCACTTTTTAAAGTAGTCTACTACTACGATGATATAATGGTGCCCCCTTACTGAAGGGGGGTTGCATGTTGTGTAATCAATCCCCCACTTGGTGAAAGGACCAACGGTAATGACGGGAAACATAGGAGAAGGGTGTGCCCTCATATTCTGAGAGAAGATTTGACATGGGTGGCACTTCTTGACTGATTCAACACAATCTTTGATTAATGTCGGCCAGAAGTAATCGACGCGTAAGATCTTTTGGGTTGTTGCCAACCCAGACATATGGCTGCCACATGCTCTAGTGTGGAAATCGTTAAAGATGATTTTTGATTCTTCATGAGTGAGACATCGGTGAAGGATGGAATCTATGCCTCGATGATACAATGTGTCTTTGAGTATAAGATAATTCTTGGCCTGATGGCATATACGGCGATGCTCATCATGAGAAGCAGAGGTGGGGCACTTCAAAGTCTGTAGATAGAAAAGTATATCTCCATACTAGGGGTCCGAAGATGCGATAAAAAACATGTCTCCTTTAATAGGAAACTCTTCAGGCATAACATCACCTGACTCGACTAAAAGTTTCGATATGAGTTCCACAAAGACCAATGACTTTTTGGATTTTTCTGAAACAAAATCTAAGTCAAATTGTTGGAGGACAACTATCCATCTATTGATATTTCCACCAATTACTCATCGTGTCAACACATATTGAAATGAATTCACAACGGCAATGATGGTGGTCTTTTTAAACAAGATATAATGACGGAACCGTTGGATAGCATGAATTGCTGCCAACGCAAGTTTGTGGGAATAATTAAGTTCTGGTCCAACCAGGCCTCAGCTCAGATAATAGATCACGTACTCGAAAAACACATCATCCTCCTGAACCAAGACCATACCTATGGTCGACTCTGCTGCAGCCAAGTACAATAAGAAGTCTTTATTATAATTGGGTGGTCGAAGCAGAGGGGCAGATGTGAGGGCACATTTCAAAGAATCAAATGAGCATTGAGCAACTTCGTCCTAATAAAAAGGGATGTCCTTCTTGAGTAAACGCATAAAGCCCTTTGTGATCTTAGCACAGTTTTGCGATGAAATATCGTAAGAAGTTCGCTTTTCCCTGCAAAATCTGAAGTTGAAGGATTGTGTGAGGGGAAGGAAACTAAACTATTGCCTCAACATTGAAAGGATTGACCATGATCCCCTTGTCGAAACTATGAAACCTACCAGACGACCTAATGTAACGCCAAAACTGCACTTGTTTGGATTCAAGCGAATCTAGTAGTAGCGACATCACTCAAAGATGAGTCTAAGGTGCATAGGATGATCATCTCTCTTACGAGATTGTGATGCTAAGTCATCAAGGTAATCCTCAACTATATGTTTGACATCGTGGAAAGCAAAAGACATGGCCCGCTGAAAGGTAGCTCCTGTATTTTTCAGACCAAAAGGCATTTTCCGATAAGCGAATGTACCCCACGGACAAATGAAAGCGGTTTTTTGTTGGTCTTTGGGTTTGATCTGTATCTTATTGTAGCCCGAAAAACCATCCATGAAAGAAAAGGTCAATAAATGGTGTGGGGAAATTATCCTTTGGACAAGCCTTGTTCAAATCACGGAAGTCCATACAAACGTGAATCGTACCCTATTTCTTATCGACTGGAATGAGGTTTGACACCCATTGAGTCAAGTGAATAGGGTAGATAAAACCTTCCTTAAGAAGTTTCTCTACTTCAGCTTTGATAGCTGTTTCTTTCCTAGGATTGACTGGATGAAGTTTTTGCCATATCGTCTTAGCATTATGATAAGTCATAATTTCATGTTCGACAATTCTTGGATCAATGTCTGTAATTTCCTCATAAGACCAAGCAAACACATCATGAAATTCTTTAAATAAATCCCTGTAGATTCCAATATCTTCGGAGGAGAAATCAACATCGACGAGGACATTCTCCGCAACGCCAAGGGTTCTAGACATATCAATAGGTATCATTTCAGCGATGGCTTCCATATTACCCTCGGCATAAAATACATGTGTAGCCAAGGGATTGATGGGACAAGACCTATCTCCAGTCATAGTCAAAGTGAATTCTCATGCTTCAATTCTTCTTAACTCTAGGAGGAAGTAATATCTATGATGGAGATCATACCATTTTTTGTCTAGACTGGTCATTGCCTCTATGATTCCTTCGTCGAAGTGCAGGAATAAGTCTAAAGAATCGGTATCGGTGAGGGAACCTTGAGCCCAAGTAGGCTCTAAAATTGGATCTAAATCTTGCGCAAGAGTCAGATCAGGGTCGGCGGAAGCTTGCTGGACTATAGAGTATGCAACTTCTGTCGTGGACAAGGGCATGTTCATGCCATGGTGCCCTATCCCTTTCATCATGCTTGATGGGGAAGGAAGATTCCATGGATTGTGAAAGTAAGTCACACGAAACGATGAGACTTGAAAAATCTCAACCTTAGGCTGGTTTGATACGAACTTAATATCGTCGAGAGGAGGCGGGTAATCAAAAGTACCCATCAAAGGTGGGCACAAACCAACCCCTATGTTGACGATGTTGGGTTGAGGGTTGTCGATCATCGGTACCGTGGATGCCCCAGATGAAGGGTTAGGATGGGAGAAAGACAACTGATCAATGGTCACTATCCGGTCCTCGTGTGGAAACAACAAGACCCAGAAAATAGTAGCAACCACTGCTTGCATAACATAAGTCCAAATCCTTCCTAACAGAATATTATAGTCAAGTTGAGAATCAACTACTTCAACTTCGATGCACACAAGTTTCCCCCCTAATTGCATGGGGAAAGAGGGAATGATGCCATGTGGTCAGAAAGAATGACCGTCGAAAGTGGTAAGAATAATTGGTGATGGAGACAAAACGGGCTGGCCTATGGCCTTCCAACACGCCAAAGACATTACACATGTCAAGGCGCCCTCATCAACCATTGTGTGTAAAATTTTCCATGTAAATGTTTTCGTGGTATAAGCCACTACTATCTGAAACGCAACGTGGTAAGGGAGACGAGGTTTTAAGTCAATCGTATCAAGCATGATCGTGCCCAGATTACAAGTCTCAACATATCCTAAAGAGGCTAACATAGCCTTTCTCTGGGAAGGGAAACTCTGGAGGACTTCCAAAGAAGACATCGGACAAGGGGTTTGGGAAAAATCCTCCACCACAGAGTAGTTCTGGGTGGCCCTTGCGTTCAGGTTGTGAGAAGCTTTCTTGAACGCACTTTTTGGGATGCATGTCATTGTTTCTCCCAACGTCTTCTCAATCTGGAGAGGAAGAGGGGAATCTCAACTTCTTTATTCTTCTCAAAGGAGATAGGAATTATGTAATCATGCACTCTGGTTGATATGTAAGCATCACCTTTCATCGTATACATATTCACGGACGAAGGATTACTCGAAGATGGAGAATTTCCTTGACTGCCCCCTTCTGCACTCACCGAGGCTTGAGTTAAATTTTGCCCATGTTGGAATGGGTTCGTTAACACAACAGGTTGTTGCCGTGCTAATAACTTTTGGGCCTCCACGAGCCGAGGGCATTGATAAGTTGGGTGGTCTTCCATGCACTTATTACACAGATACTTCGACTTCTTCTTTTCAATGTTTCCCTCGCCACCATTATTGGTAGGTTTCTTATCCCCCTTACCCTTATTTCATTGTTTCTTCTTCCCATCAGGCTGCTGGTTGGCCTTTGGGTTTGTCGATTGTACGTTGTGTACATCCAAAATTTGGGTAGGGGGAGCAATCGGACCTGTGGTCTGGTTGGTCGTTGTCTATTGTATCGACAATTGTTGCAATTGTTTTGATAATGGATCAGTGGTCTTAGATTGTGTTGAACCGACAATACCATCGGCATGTGGTCCAGCTCTCTGTCTGGTTTTTTCAAGAATTGAACTAGGTGCATCCGGCAAGATTTCATAAAGTAGGATAGATTGCGAGTAAATCAAATCAAGATGTTGAGCTCTCATTATCGCGTCTTCTTCAGAAAAGACTCTCAATGTCGCTACATATTTGGATAACTGGGGTACCAAATACTTAAGTAACCACTCCAGCAAAAATTTTAGTGGGACTGGTACTTTTATCAAACTATTTTGGTGTCTCCATTCTTGGATGTGATCGGAGATATGGACCACCTTGGTCTACTCAAAGTTGGCCAACAATTCGATGCTGACATCGTATCTCACAGGTAATTGGAAATGGTTTAAGAAAGTGTTGGCTCTCGGAAGTCACTCCTGGATTGCTAGCAGGAGCAGAGCCCGAAGCCCATCAGATTTAATGTCACGGTTTGTTTTAAAGGGTGATCAAATGGAGGAAGATTCCGAACGACAGCGCATCAGCTCAGAAACCAGACCAGGCATGCATGACAGAGTGAGGTCTTGATAAACTCCAAACAGTGAGGTGTAATAAAAGGGTGAGTAGATGGAAGATTTATGCAAGAAAGAGCAATGGTCCACAATAAACATCAGGTTTATTACAGATTAAAGAAGAAATGAGCTCAAATGCAAAATCCTTTTACATTCGAACACATAAAACCAGAGGGCACGACAACGCTACAACAAATCCTTTATTGCAACCAGTTGCACTACTGTGAATCCTCAGGCACAAGATGAAATGAAGATGGAAAA